>CAUYLG010032655.1:0-77418 GCA_963573385.1 Cacajao melanocephalus | reverse complement strand
CCGTGTGGCTCCTCCGCCGGGAATCTCCTAGTCTGTGGGAAACAAAAATTCGTCTGAAAGTGCGGCGTCCACTCGCTCTCTGCGCTTTCACTGGGAGCTACAATCCTGAGCTGTTGTTAATCGGCCATCTTGGATCTCTCTCTAATTTCTTCTTTTTTTTGCAAGATGCTAAATACAAAAATATCTTAGCCTTAAATCATTTACTGTTTTGTTTTTGCTTCTATAATAAAATTACTAATGGAATTGTTCTCTGGTGTCACAGGGCTTTAAAAAACAAACAACAAAAGTAATGCATGAGTCTGATTCTCTTTCTAGTTCCAAAATCTATAGCACAAGCTGTGTACATCATTTGTAATTCAAAATGATGTCAATAGCTCACAAAATACTTGAGGGCAAAGCATGACAGATAGATTTGATTTCCATCCTTTAAAAACATGTTGTAGATTACGCATGAATACATTGTAGTTATTCTCAATGTGTGAGTGTGTCTCAGTTATTTTCTTAACGTTCTGCACGACAGAACAAATATATTCAGAGTGTCTGAAATCAGAGCAAATATATAACTTGTCTTCATAATTTTCTTTTCTTCCTCACTGATCAGAGTGGCTTCTGTTTTCCATCTTCTTTGTTGAATCAAGGCAGCTTGTGCTTTGTGTGTACCATTATAATTCATCTAAACTAAATCTTGGCAACACTTTCTCACTTTCTGATGTATGGCAGGAAATATCTGCCCTCTTCTCCTGTTCTTTTAATCTCCAGCTGAAGCAAATGGATGGAATCTGCTGGTTGCTCTATCTTTTAATCTAAGAAACAATTACTTCTGTTTTCTCTTCTGAAAATATATAAATAATATACTTTATACATAATCCAGGGTTTGAAATCGTCTAATTATGAAGTTTACTGTTACCATTTTCTTTTTTTATCTTGAGGGATAAAGTCAATGACTCAGCACAGCTCATCCTCAGCTGCCATCCATGTGTGATCACTTCTCAACACGTTTATCCATATGTGAGATTTTGTGCTAGAATCCTGCTCTCACAACTTGTCCCTACAATCTATTTTCTACAAAGCTGCCAGTATAACCTACATTTATTTATTTCAGAGACAGGATTTTGCTCTGTTGCCCAGGCTGGAGTGCAGTGGTGTGATCATAGCTCACTGCAACCTTGAACTCCTGGGCTCAAGGGACTCTCCCACCTCAGCCTCCTGTAGCTGGGACTACATGTATGCACCACCATGCCCAGCTAATCAAATACATTTATTTTTTTAGATATGGGGTCTTGCTATGTTGCCCAGGCTGGTCTTGAACTCCTGGCCTCAAGCAATCCTCCTGCCTCGGCCTCCCAAAGTGCTGAGATTAGAGGTGCGAGCCTCTGTACCTGGTCCATTATGATCTTTAAAAACCATATATTCGTCTCATATTCCCCTGTTTAAAACCCTCAAATGGCTTACCACTGCTCTTGTAATACATCCCAAACTTCTCCTTGGGCCTATGAGATCCTGTGGCTCCCGGCTGCCTCTCTGTCCTCAATTCCTTCCTTTTTTCCCCACCTCCCCAGGTTCATTCTTGCTGGCACATCTTTCACTGCCCATTCCCTCTGCCTGGAATGCCCCCTGGCACCACACCCATGTCCATCCAACTGCTTCTGACTAGAGAGGCCTTTCCTCCAGGGCTGACTGCTCAGAGAGGCCTCCTCAGCACTAAATCCATCTGGAAGAGTTGCCTGGGTACTCTCTATCACTTCTTTCTGGTTTATTTTCTTCAGAGCTAGAATCTAACTAGACTCTAACTCTCCACAAGCAGGGACCACACTTGACTTGTTCACCTCTGTGTGATCCTGGCGCCTATTCTAAGAAATGGGGATGCATTGGTGGGAAAAAGAGATCGCTGGGGGAGATCCTGTGGGGGTGGGGAGGGGATACGGGCAATACATAGGACAAATAAATAAAGTAGGCCAGGCCAAGTGACCCTCACACCTCAGCCTCCCAAAGTGCTGGGATTACATGCCTGTTTCACCTTTCCCTTAATTTACCAAGTTAACTATTTTAACTATGATTACATGCCTGTAATCCCAGCACTTAGGCAGGCTGAAGTGAGGCCAGGAGTTTGAGATCAGCCTGGGCAACTGAGCCAGACCCTTTCTCTATGAATAATTAAAAAAAAATAGTAGGGTATGGTGGTGCACACCTGTAGGCCCAGCTACTTGGGAGGCTAGGTGGGAGGATCAGTTGAGCTCAGGAATTTGAGGCAGCAGTGAGCTATGATTGCACCACTGCCCTGCAGTCTGGGTGACAGAGCAAGACCTTGTCACACACACACACACACACACACACACACACACACACACAAATAGGTGAAGTAAATAGCACCTTGGATAGGGTTAAGCACTGAGGAGAACACTAAAGTAGGGGAAGGACTGGGAGTATTGGGGATGTGTGCACGTGGTGTTAAATGGGAAAGGCCTCTCTGGGAGGGTGACAAAAGACTTAAAGGAGGCACACAGTGAACCTACTCAGAATCCAGGGAAGAGGCAGAGGACCTACAAAGTGCCAAGGTCACAAGGCAAGGGCAGGCCTGGAGTGCTTGAGGGGCAGCCAGGAGACCAGGCAGCTAGCATGGGATGAATGAAGGCGTGAACGCTGGGAGATGAGGCCAGAGAGGTGACTGGTATCCAAGTCACACAAGGACTGGAGGCCACTGGGAGGAGTCATTCTGGCTTTATGTGAGAGATGGGCAGACATTGGAGAGTTTTGAGTGGAAGAGGACAAGAAGAGAGACTGCAGCCCAAGGGAAGAGGCTGGACTTTGGCAGAAACATAATGATTCATCCATAGTTAAGGAAAGGATATGGGATATATGGGTAGAGATGCACGCAGCAAGATTGGTAGATGTCTTGGTGGGAGTCTGCACAACTTTTATTTTGACTGCATCTATTTTCCCTGGGAAACGGGCAGCAAAATCATTAGCTGAGGCCAGGTGTGGTGGCTCATGCTTGTAATCCCAGCACTTTGGGAGGCCCTGGTGGGAGGATCACTTGATGCCAGGAGTTTGAGACCAACCTGGGCCACATAGTGAGGCTCTCGTTTCTTTTAAAAAATGGTTTTGTAGGTGAGAGAGTGATTGAATCAGCTCACTGAGTGCCCAGGACTGAGCAGGAGGAAAGTTGGATTTAACCAAGGTTTGAGAAAAGGGCAAGGCAGCCAAGGATATGGAATTCCAATGACTGACTGTGAAATTAATCACTTGCCGAAAACATGGGAAAAGAATGGCAAGGAAATTTGGGCATGTTTGGAAGGAGTGGAACCAGACTAATCTGGGAAGACTCCCCTAGATGAACCCTGAAAGTCTGGCTCCAGGGATAGCCAAGGAAAACTTACTGAATATCCATCCATCAGCAGGTATTGAACACCTTCATTCAGAGAACTGTGATAGGTGCCATCGGAACAGAATGTGTAAAGCCCTCTGTGAAAAGGACAGTTCACCCAACTCTCGGCAAAAAGTTCTGAATGAGTCTCAGAGATGTTATTTGCTTCAGGAGTTGAAATCAGATAAAGAACAAGGAATCCCAGCACTTTGGGAGGCTGAGGTGGGTGGCTTGCTTGAGCCCAGGAATTCAAGACCAGCCTAGGCAACATAGGGTTGCTTGAGCCCAGGAGTTCAAGACAAGCCTAGACAACATAGGGAAGCCTTATGTCTACAAAAAATAAAAATAAATTAGCCGGATGTGGTGGTGCATACCTGTGGTCTCAGCCACTCAAGAGGCTAAGAGAGGAGGATTGCTTGACCCCAGGAGTTTAAGGCTGCAGTGAGCTATGATCAGCCTGGGAGACAGAGCAAGATACTGTCTTAAAACAAAACAAAATATGATGAAGACTATTTTATCTTTCCCTTACTTTGCCAAATTAACTATTTTTTTTTTAAAAAAACTTTTTTGTTTTTTGAGATAGAGCCTTGCTCTGCCGCCCAAGCTGGTATGCAGTGGT
This sequence comes from Cacajao melanocephalus, assembly GCA_963573385.1. Lineage (NCBI taxonomy): Eukaryota > Metazoa > Chordata > Mammalia > Primates > Pitheciidae > Cacajao > Cacajao melanocephalus. The sequence continues at coordinate 73,435 of CAUYLG010032655.1, read as the reverse complement.
GCCATCTTGGCTCACCGCAACCTCTGCTTCCTGAGTTCAAATGATTCTTCTGCCTCAGCCTCCTGAGCAGCTGAGATTACAGGCATGTGCCACTACGCCTAGTTAATTTTTGTATTTTCAGTAGAGATGGGGTTTCACCATGTTGACCAGGCTGGTCTCAAACTCCTGACCTCAGATGATCCTCCTGCCTCAGCCTCCCAAAATGTTGGGATTACAGGCCTGAGTCACTGCCCCCAACCTAACTATTGTTAACACCTTATTATAATTATGTATATTCTTCTAATAAGGTTAAATACAGCTGTGTCTGTTACAATACAATACATGTGTTCTTCAAAAACCTGTAATGTGTGAAAAAATGTATGATCAAGTTACAGGCTTATTAGGAAAGTAGGGTTAAGGGCAGATTGTTCAAAACTATGAAATTTTGAAACGAGAGCATCAGCAAAAACAGCATTTGGTACCCTGGGAAATAACTTGGACATCCAGGGCAGCAGCAGGGCTGAAGGCTGCCCCAGGGCATAGGAAAAGTGCACAAGAGCAATTGTGGAAAAGCAGAGGCCAGGCCAACAGAAGCTGAGCTCTGATCCAGTTAAGGCAGTCCCCAAAGGTGACGCCACCTGCTATCAAACAAGAACTTTGCAAAGTCCCGGAGAGGGCAGCTCAAAGGAAGGATGTGCAAACTTGTTCTAAAATTTCTTAAAACAGAGCTGAAAGGGCCTCTGCCTGTACAGCAGCCAAGCCAAAGGCCCTTTCCTTTCTTGTTGAAGGTATAATTCTACTCCCACCATTCCAGCTCCCAGGAAAATTCATGTATAAACCAGCAAAAAAAAAAAAAAAAAAAAAAAAAAAAATCGTATACAACCCAAGGAAATTTCTGTTTATACTAACACAAATCCCTTATTTATGCATCACAAATGAGCTAACCAATGTTATAGAAACAAAACTGTATACTCTATCTTTGTCCTTGAAGGTTTTTTAAAATCACAACTGTTTGGAAAGTATCACTCAACATTTTCATTTGGTTTTTATCATTAGGCATAATCACATGTCCTTAATTTAACTGCCCCCATGCAAAAGGGATTCATGATTCACCTTCTTAACCTTGGCCTCCTTCAGTTTTTCCAGCGCCAGCTTAATTTTATCAGCCTTAGCTTGGGCTTCTTTTTCTTCCTGGAAAAGGGCAAGATATTCAATACAGTCGATTAAGTAATACCAGTGAGTAATCACTTCTGTCACTAGTGTCTTAGTTACTTTATGTTAACAAAAGGTACCAAATTGCACATGCTTGATTTTCAGATTTATTAATGACTTTTTAAAGTTGTCATATATATTTTCCATTTTTTTATTTTTAAAATTTGTGAGTACATACTAGGTGTCTGTATTCATGGAGTGCATGAGATATTCTGATACAGGCATACAATGTGTAATACTTACATCTGGATAAATGGGGTATCTATCACATGAAATATTCCATTTTCAGAATTTAAATGACTATAACAAAATTCTTCAACTCAAAGATATAGAAGGTAGTCACCCTTTATAGCTTGGGAATGGTAACTTAAAAGATGAAATGATGACTTCAACAGTACTTTGTATATTTAGACCACAAAAATCTGCTTGGCTTACAAACTGGAATCCAACCTAAGGAATCTATACATTGACACACCTCAAGGGATTTGAACACTCCCTGAAATTATATGCATACTTGTGGATCAGGATGTCTTTTTTGGAATTTCTAATTTTTTATTAGATTCTTAAAGGGGTTCTTAATGCCCCCAAATGTTAAAAGAGACTGAAATTTAAACTTAAATAAACCCCCCAAAAACACTCACAAACTTCTATGAACAGGCGGAAAAGTGAGTGAAGTATTTTATGAGCCTGTGCTCTTTGATTTTTGCAAGTTTAAGGCTCTCTTCTATTTATAATGATGAGGAAATAAGCTGTTCTGGCTACATTCTAAGTACTTGAATATGGGCATGTATCTTTTTATAGCAGTGGCTCTCAAATTGTTTTTTGAGCCACGAGCCCCTTTAAGAAAGCCCATAGGCAATAGAACAAGAATCCCGTTCTCTCTCCCTTTCTCTTCCTTTCTTTCTCTCTTATATTCTTTTTTTTTCTTTCTTTCACTTTCTTTCTTTCTTCTTTTCTCTCTTTTTCTTTCTTTCAAAAAAAAAAAATTGAAAAAAAAAAAAAAAAAAGAAAGCCCATAAAGCTTCATAAGTGCATTCAACCTGTACTTTGTTTGCTTTCAGGGGCTGCATGGCCCCTTGAAATCTTCATGGACCCTATGATAAGAGTCTCTGTTCTATACTGATCTCCATTTTCACGTAAGTTTTTTTTTTTTTTTTCCAAGATGGAATCTTGCTGTGTAGCCCAGGCTGAAGTGCAGTGGTGTGATCTCGACTCGCTGCAACTTCTGCCTCCCAGGTTCAAGCAATTCTCCCTGCCTCAGCCTCCTGATTAGCTGGAGTTACAGGCGTCTGCCATCATGCCCGGCTAATTTTTGTATTTTTTAGTAGAGACAAGGTTTCACTATGTTGCCCAGGCTGCTCTTCAACAGGTGATCTGCCCGCCCCCCACTGCCCCCTGGCCTCCCAAAATGCTGGGATTACAGGCATAAGCCACTGTGCCTGGCCAAATTTTTTTATAATAAATACACAATAGGGCACTGTGTGTGATAGAGTACAATATAATATTTGATTTAATATTTGTTCATTCTAAAGGCATTGTATGACCTTTCAGGGTCCCTAGGGTCTTATTTGTGAGTACTTATCATTGTGACACCGGGCCGCAAATGTGGAAGTCACAGGAAATTGAGCTGGATTCTACTCTAAAATATTTGGCTTACTCTAAACAAACAAACAAAAATCCTTAAAAGTGCTCTTTTTACTTTTATGAGAGGCATACTATGGGTTAATATGCCAAATAATGATAGTTTAAGCTTTCCAGTTGTCTGTTTTTCAATATTCAGAAATTTATCAATATCAAGAACTCATCACCTGCCTGCCTTGTAATACCCTCCCTGACTATGACATTACAAGTGATACTTGGATGCACTTGTTCTACTGAACAGGGCTGCCAAGTTCAACAAGATTCAATTTCCCTCTATTCAGAAAATGTATAATGAATGCCTTCTATTCTCTATGTACTGAGCTAGGAACAGGGACATGGAAATATATAATCAGTTCCATAGTTCAATATGATGTTAATAAAACATTTCCCCAAAAGATTGAGTTTTATCAAAGAGTGTTTGCATATAAATATAGTTTTTAAGCAAACTATAGTAAATCCTGAATATGGCCCTAATACATTCTTGATACACACCCATGTGGCTTGTTTAGGTGGGTTCTAGCTTTGCAATGAGCATGCTCTGTATCCTCATTTTTTTTAGTATCTCAGAGCTTTGGATGTACAAACTTAGGAATGTAATGATCACTGCAAAGAAGGTAGGTAGCAGAGATTGATGGCCCTGCTATCTCTGGTCCCACACACTTACCTGAGAGAGAGGGTCAGGAGGTGGCGGTGGCAGTGGAAGATCTAACACAGGATCAGCTGGTGGAGGTGGTAAGTCTTCCTTATATTGGCTGATACCAGTGGCAGCAACATTTGTTTCATAATCAAGAGGGGCTGCACCGCTGAAATTTGACGCCTGTAGAGATGCTGAATGGTGTTGGTTCTGCGAGGACTCTTTCTGTGCCTGGATTGTCCTCTGCTCAGCCTCACTTATGTCCGCTACCAGATCTGCCATGAGAGCATCTAAATCTTGGTCTTCCAGTGCATTTAAGGACTCTAGTGGGGAAAATCACATTAATGGTAAAAACTATTTGCATCTGGAAAAACTAAAAGAAGATAATTTTTAAGAATAATATTTGAGTAGAAAGGAATCATTATTTTGATTGGTTATGATACAATGAGAAGATTAAGAATATTTTAATTCAATAGCACATGTATAGGAATTCCTGAAAGGATTGCTGCTGCATTTGTCGAGTGCTTAATGAGAGTGAGTTTCTAACACCAAGGAAAAAAAATGGAGGAAATATGTTCTCTACACTGGGGCACCTGACACACAAGCTATAAGTCAAATCCAAGCACACAAATAGATGCCTAAATAGGAAGTTCTTGCATGTTATAGTGTAAGATCTAAGAGTTTTAGAAAATTAGGGGACGGGAGCACTGGCAATGGATGGAAGGGGAGTTTTCCCTAAGCACTTGGAGGGCAAACAGAGTACTGCTGATATTTAGAAGAAATTGGGTTTCAGCCAACTGGGATTTGATGTGCTTGTGACTTTGGGGTGAAGATGGAGCTTCTATAGGCTCACCACCTAACTATAGTAAACTTAGTATTCAGAGAAAGTGCAATTTTTATTATTGTTGCTTTTGAGACAGAGTCTCACTCTATTGCCCAGGCTGTGCCATGGTGTGATTTTGGCTCACTGCAATCTCTGCCTCCCAGGCTCAAGCAATCCTCCCAACTCAGCCTCCTGAGTAGCTGGGACTACAGGTGCATGTCACCATGTCCAGCTAATTTTTGTATTTTGTGTAGACACAGGGTTTTGTCATGTTGCCCAGACTGGTCTCAAACTCCTTGGCTCAAGCGATCTGCCTACCTCACTCTCACAAAGTGCTGGGATTACAGGTATGAGCCACCGTGCCCAGCCAAGAGCAATTAACAATAAATAGCAGAAATTAAAGCACCATAGGTGGCAAGGAGTTACAAAAATTATGAGATTGAATGGTAGAAACTTTATGAAGATGGCAAGCTGGGAGTTAACTTTTAAAAGAGAGGAAAGACTTAAAATTTCAGAGTGAGAGGGAGGGCTTAGGATTTCTTCTATGTGTGAGATTACTATGGTAGAGCAGGTGTGTGATCTTGAACATTGATTAGATTGTGCGGTATAATGGGGTTGGTGTTGGTGAGTAGTCTTGGTGGAGTACTTTGATGATAAGGCATATATTATATGATGAATATAATGAACAAAAGATGGGCAGGAAGGAAGTGATCCATGAGGAGAATTCTAGCTGCTATAGATATGATGAACCAGACTGAGGAAATGGGAGCAGCTGGAGTGAAGCCTACTCAGTAACAAATAAGCTTTATGAAAGGATACATTGTCAGACAGCATCATCACAAATGCCAGGCAGCATGTAACATTAATGCTAATAGTGCAAGTGTACAGTACTTGGACTAAAATTTGGGTTTCCTAAATGTGTACAAAGAGTTTATTTTACTGTAAGCCATTTTTATATATAACTTTTTTTTTTTTGAGACAGAGTCTCACTCTGTCACCCAGGATGGAGTGCAGTCGTACGGATTCTGGCTCATTGCAACCTCCACCTCCCGGGTTCAAGTGATTCTCTTGCCTCAGCCTCCCGAGTAGCTGGGATTACAGGTGTGCACCACCATGCCCTGATAATTTTTGCAGTTTTAGTAGAAAAGGGGTTTTGCCTTGTTGGCCAGGCTGGTCTTGAACTCCTGGCCTCAACAAAGGATGGTCAGGAAGTGATCCTCTCGCCTCAGCCTCCTGGAGGGCTGGGGTTACAGGCAAGGGCTACCACGTCCAGCCTATATGTAACATTTTTATAAAATTAAGTTAATTTAAAAATTTTCAGAGAAAATATATATATAGAACTAAAGAATCATATTCATAATTTTCTAATATAATCAATCACATTGTGACTGTTGACATATAAACCTTTATATTTCCAAAGCAAATTTAGTAAATTTAATTATATTAGTTATTAACAGATTTTTAATATATTAAAGAATTCTAAGTTTATCAATATAGATTAAATGTTTTAATATAGATTAAATTTATTAATATAGAATTGAATACTATGAAATTGGGGAATGAGATAGAAACAGATTTTATTCTGAAATTTGTCACTGACTCTCTGAATGACTTTGGGCAATTTTTTTCTTTTTTTTTAGAGACAGGCTCTTGCTCTGTTGCCCAGGCTGGAGTGCAGTGGTAGGATCATAGCTCACTTTAGCCTTGACCTCATGGGCTCAATAAATCCTCCCACCTCAGCCTCCTGAGTAGCTGGGACTACAGGCACATACCAGCATGCCTGGCTAATTTTTAAAATTTTTGTAGAGACAGAGATCTCACTACATTGCCCAGACTTGTCTCGAACTCCTGAGATCAAGTGATCCTCCTGCCTTGGCCTCCCAAAATGGTGGAATTACAGGCACAATTATAGGCTTGCACCCAGGCTGGGCAAAATATTTTGAACTAATTTTAGCAGTGTTTTAAAGTGAAGATGAAACAAAACTATTCTTAATCTAATTCCATACAAATTTAATTTTCCATACATAGCAGTAGTTTTTAATTGTCTTGTCCTGTATCCAAATTAGGCCACATGTGTACATCTTGTTTCTTTAATGAGAAGAGTGTCTTATTACTGTAGTATGACATCACTATGTTCATATATTGCTGGGTATCTTTGCTCCTATCATTGTCAGTACTTTGACACCAGGCACTGAGTTAGTGCTTAGAAAGTGTTAGTTGAGATGACTACAAATAAATTGAAATATTGATTAAATTTTAATTTTAATTGAACTGATTTTAAAGCATGTGGCTGTTATGATGAAGTGAGGCTAAATTTGTATTGTTTATATGTGCAACTATATATTATCTATTGCTGTCATACTTTTACAAAAACGTATTGCTTTTTTTGTTTTTGTTTTTTTGAGATAGAGTCTTCCTCTGTCACCAAAGCTGGTGTGCTGTGGTGCAATCTTGGCTCCCTGCAACCTCTGCCTTCTAGCTATTCTCATGCCTTAGCCTCCCCAGTAGCTGGGATTGCAGGTGCCAGCCACCATGACCAGCTAATATTTTTTTTTTTTGTATTTTTAGTAGACGTAGGGTTTCATCATGTTGACCAGGCTGGTCTTGAACTCCTGACCTCAAGTGATCCACCAGCATTGGCCTCCCAAAGTGCTGGAATTATGGGCGTGAGCCACCACGCCTGGCCTGCTTTTAAAAAAACTTTGTAAATGTTACCATCTTGATGAAAATGACTGGCAGGAATAAGAAACTTACGTCAAAAATAAAATGTGTAGGAAAAAAATCAAAAGAGGTATATTATAATTTATATATTATAATTTATATATTATAATTAGAAACAGTCACTGGCACCTAATGGTTTATTTAAAAACTACTGGAAATGAGAGAAACAAGGAAATCCTGGTCAGGCGCCATGGCTCACACCTGTAATCTCAGCACTTTGGGAGGACAAAATGGGTGGATCACCTGAGGTCAGGAGTTCGAGACCAGCCCAGCCTAGCCAACATAGCAAAATCCCATCTCTACTAAAATACAAAAATTAGTTGGGTGTGGTGGCATGTGCCTGTAATCCCAGCTACTTGGGAGGCTGAGGCTGGAGAATCACTTGAACCTGGAAGGCAGAGGTTGCAGTGAGCTGAGATCACACCACTGCACTCCAGCCTGGGTGACAGAGAGACTCTCAAAAAAAAAAAAAAATCCAGAGAAGGACAGAAATAAAACTTGGCATCCTGGATTTCTGTAATTGAACTTCTCTCCTATTTTTCACATTTTTGGTAGGCACTGCAAGTCTTTGGGAAATCTTTTTCAAGAGTTGCAGGGAATTCTCACCAATTTGAAAGTGATTACTTCTTATCATAATATGAATAGCATGTGGCCTAAAGATGTCTCCACTAAATAAACACAGAGTTTTTGTTTTATTTTGTTTTGTTTTATTTTGTTTGAGAGAGAATCTCACTTTGTTGGCCAAGATGGAGTGCAGTGGCACAAATACAGGTCACTGCAGTCTTGAGCTCCTGGACTCAAGCAATCTTCTTGCCTCAGCTTCCCAAGTAGCTGGGACCACAGGCACATGCCACCATGCTTGGCTAATTTTTTTTTTTTTTTTTTTTTTGTAGAGACGGGGTCTTGCCAAGTTGTCCTGGCTGGTTTTCAAACTCCTGAGCTCAAGCTGTGCTAGCCTAACTTGTGCTAGCCTAACTGACTCCATCTTAGCTGTGAGCCTGACAAGCTCCATCTTAGCTTCTCCCTCCCTGCCACAGCCCCCTCAGGTGCATTACTGGGTCATGCTGTACTCAAAGCCCTGAACCGCTGAGATTTGGGTCACGCTGTTCTCAGTTTTGTAACCACTGTAATTACATCCTGCTTGGCGAGCCTACCTACTATTGTGAATACCCTACCCACCTTGGTGATTCATTATATGGAAAGTCCCCCCTGCTACCCACCTTGGTAACCAACAATCCTAGGAACCTCCTGCCTCCTGGTTACCAGGTACCTCCTGCTAACTTGCTTGTTCTGCTTCTGTAAAATTCCACTTTGCCACCCTCTTCTCTAGGCAAGGTATGAAAAGGAATCAAGCCCCTTCTTCGGGGCAGAGAGAATTTTGAGCATTAGCCGTCTCTCGGTCGCTGGCAGTAAAAGACTCCTGATTCAATCTCAGAGCCTGGTGCTTTCCTTACAACTCGCTTGGTTACAACAAAGCAATCCTCCCGCCTTGGACTCCCAAAGTGCTGGGATCACAAGTGTGAGTCGCCATGCATGGCTGAGAGTTTTGGAAATCAAATAAAGCGACAAGTTCAGGAAAAGTAAAAAAATGTCAAGTAGTCTAAATTACACGTAAGGATATATACAAATTAAAATATATTTTAAATAAAATATGGTTTGAAGTATCCATTCATATTTATTAATCATTATGAAATAATTCATTTCTATCTCTGAAAGGACATTTCCTTATTAATATTTTTATATACTACTCTTTGTTACTCTATGGGCTTAGTAATAAGAAGAAACTCCCTTTATTTCAAAAAACAAGATCATTTTGAGACTTTTCAAAATGCAGAATGGTGTTCCCTTTCATTATAGGCAAAAATATCTTCTAGATGCTCTCAATTCAATCCAGACACAGTAAAACCCAGTCTGAAATCCATGATTTTAACAATAGTATTTACCATGATGTTTAGGTTCCTTTAATTTAGTTTTCAAATTATAGTTTCATACTGATTTGAATCATCATTATGATTTCAAATTACTTAAGATAACAAATTGTTATGCTTACCATTTAAATCTTTAAATCCCACACTGTAGTTAAATTCAGCTCTGGGCGGTTTAGGGTCAGGAGGAGGGAGAGTGTCAACTCCTAAACTCTGTGAAAAAAGATCCCCGGTCAAAGTTATTCATGATACAAACATTTCTGTAGCACATTTTAATCAGCAAGTTAAAAACCATTTATTATGTATATATTTTCTCTTTTAGTGTGTTCTCTGAAAACCGTATTGTTTCTTGAAAATGCTTTATGTAGGTTTTTCCCCTATAGAAAATTATGGCTTAAAAAGTTATTCTAGAAGGAAGATCCTGAAACAGGACATGGCAATTGAGAGCAATGAGAATGAGGTAGTCGGGTTAATTTTTATAAAGAACAAATAATTTCTTGTAATGGTGAACACACACACACACACACACACAATGTATATATATACATATATATGTGTGTGTGTATATATATATGTGTGTGTGTGTATATATATATACACACACACACATATATATATACACACATATATATACATACACATATATATATACATATATATTTATAATTTTATAAGTACTTAAGTAATGACATCGAAGAAAGAAATATCCAGTTACTTGGAGGAGAAAAGCTGTTTGAGGATGCAGTCTGTCATAGCAAAATATTTCCTTAGCCTATAATCTTGAGAACCTACCTGTTGGCAGGGCTGTTTAGCCAAGCAAACCTATGACTGACTGCACCCACTTGGGCAAAACAAAGAAATAGCAAAAACCAAAAGGGCTTTGTGTGAAGGCAGGTACAAGAGTCTCAAAGGGGACTTTTTCCTATTCTTTTTTTTTTTTTTTTGTAAATAAAAATGAGGGCGGGATCTTACTATGTTACCCAGGCTGGTCTTGAACTCCTGGGCTCAAGTGAGCCTCCTGTTTCAGCCTCCCAAAATGCTGGGATTATAGGTGCGAGCCATCATGCCCAGTCTCTTTCCTGTTCTTGATTTACAGTAACAATATTTAAACGTGGTCCTGCGAAAATGCCCGACTCTGACCCATCAGAACACCTCCCCCACTGGTGCAGGAATGAAGGAATGGGCCAAGAGAGACCACACATGTTCACTTAAACTCTCCCCCACCATGGGAGGAGAAAACACAGTCCTCATCTTAGAAATGTGGTTGCCATTGGCTCACGCCTCTCATCCCAGCACTTTGGGAGGCTGAGGGGGGTGCATCACAAGGTCAGGAAATTGAGACCATCCTGGCCAACATGGTGAAATGCCATCTCTACCAAAAATTAGCTGGGTGTGGTGGTGTGCACTGGTAATTCCAGCTACTCGGGAGGCTAAGGCAGGAGAATTCATTTGAACTTGGGAGGCAAGTGAGAATGCAGTGAGCCATAATAGCACCACTGCACTGGAGCCTGGTGACAGAGCGAGAGTCCATTTCCAAAAAGAAGAAGAAAGAAAGAAAAGAAAGAAAAAGAAAGAAAAGAAAGAAAAAGAAAAGGAAAGAAGAGAAAAGAAAAGAAAGAAAGAAAGAGGGCGGGAGGGAGGGAAGGAGGCAGGGAAGGAAGGAAGGAAGGAAGGAAGGAAGGAAGGAAGGAAGGAAGGAAAGAGAAATGTGGTTCCCATCCTAACACCTTTTAATCAATATCCTTTCTTCAAGCCTACTGTCTTATGTCTTATCCCTTCTTTCATGGAATCTGAACCTTTCTAAATCTTATTGGGAATATAAAGTAGATGCTACCTAGAATTGGTTTATTTTTTATTTTTATTTTTTTTGAGAAGGAGTCTCACTCTGTCACCCAGACTGTAGTGCAAAGGTACAATCTTGGCTCACTGCAACCTCCACCTCCTGGGTTCAGGCGATTCACCTGTCTCAGCCTCCAGAGTAGCTGGGATTACAAGCACCTGCCACCATGCCCGGCTAATTTTTGTATTTTTAGTAGAGATGGGATTTCACCAATTGGCCAGGCTGGTCTTGAACTCCTGACCTTGTGATCTGCCCAACTTGGCCTCCCAAAGTGTTGGGATTACAGGCATGAGCCACCACGCCCAGCCTAGAACTGGTTTATTTTTCCTAAAATAAATAGTCTTTCAAAACACAGACTATTCATTTATTTTTTGAAGACCTTTATCTTATTTAGGAATATTGGCTTATTCTTCTTCTGAATAAAATATCAATATTTTATTCACAAGAATATGAGCTGATTACCCTCTTAGTCAAAGATGCCTTTATCAGCACACTATAAGACACTCTAAAGCTCACCTGACTGTAACCTGGCTGAGGGGCCCCTGGGTTAGCAGCTGCCAGGCCATAGTGGTGCTGCCAGGCCATAGTGGCACTGACAGTGGGGCTCCATGGCCTCTGAGTCAATCTGATCTTGATGCCAGAGGCTTTTTTCTCAGTCTATGGCTGAGTGGCTTTCACGTTCCTTTGAGGGTACTAGGTTCTTACAGGCTAATCATGAGGCCGCTATAACTCCCACTTAGTTCTTTAAAATGTAGCGTTTCCTCAAGGGTTGGTAAAAGGTCTTTACTAAAGATAATATCCAGCCTGGGCAACATAGCGAGATCTCATCTCTAAAGAAAAAAGAAAATTAGCCAGGCGTGGTGGCATGTACCTGTAGTCCCTGCTAATTTGGAGGCTGAGGCCAGAGGATCACTTAAGCCCAAGAGGTTGAGGCCGCACTGAACTGTGATTGTGCCACTGCATTTCAGCCTAACCAACAGAGTAAGACTCTGTCTCAAAAAAAAAAAAAAATCAAACAAAGATAATATTTTCCTAGTGAGTCTTTATAAAGGTAACCACAGGGAAATGGCTTAGGCTGGTTGTAGGGGAGTAAGCTTGGGGTAAATTTCTCTATTGGTAAATGTTTGGACACTACCAGCTTGATGTATATATGACCAATGTATTAAATTAACTGAACTCAAAAAAGTATAGTCAGGAACAAGCTTTATTTTTTAACCCATCATTGTTACAATTACCTCAGAAATATATAATGTTGCCAATCTTCAGGGTTTTAAAAGAGACAGCTCCCTTGTCATATTATCATCAAATTCTGCAACTCTATTTTTTTTTTTTTTCTAATTTACCAGTTAAAAAGGAAAGTTTACCTGGGTCAGAAGATCCATCTCTCCCAGCAAAGTGCTGAACATTTGGTCTATGTCTTCACTTGACTCACCCATCTGAAAAAGGAAGAAACCAAGATGTTAGCAGTCTCATAAAAGCCTGATCCTGGGATATTCTGCATCCCTCTCTTTCCCCCAAGAGCCCCCATCCATGGGTAGCTAAGTTGGGAGAGAAATATATTGAGAAGGCTCATTTTAGCCTGAAATTCCACACCTGACTTCTATCCAATCTGCTTGGTTCAAGATTGTGCCAAACCTTGAGAATTGCTTCAGAGCCACAATCTGATTTTTCCAGACTAAACTAGTCTTCTTGGAATCAAAGAAACAGGCTGGGTGTGGTTGCTCACGCCTGTAACCCCAGCACTTTGTGAGGCTGAGAAGACAGGTCACTTGAGGCCAAGAGTTTGAGAACAGCCTGGCCAACATGGTGAAATTCCGTCTCTACTAAAAATACAAAAATTAGCTGGGTGTGATGGCATGCCCCTGTAATCCCAGCTATTTGGGAGGCTGAAGCAGGAGAATTGCTTGAACCTGGGAGGTGGAGGTTGCAGTGAGCCAAGATTGCATCACTGCACTCCAGCCTGGCAACAGAGTGAGACTCTGTCTAAAAAAAAAAAAAAACAAAAAACCCAGCAACCTTACACGAAAACAATGTCAGGAGTGATTAAGTGTATTTACCCAATAATTCCCTGCTTTCAAAAGATCTCTCTGAAATAATAGATTTTAGCACATTTATTTAGTAGTCCTGGTTGACAAACACTTCAAGCTAAAATGGCCACCCTATCAAGTGAAAATAGAAAGAAAACGTTTTTTACATTTTAACCTTTCTTTGCCTAAACCAAATGAAGCAATTGCCCAAGAAGAGGAAAAGCTTGTGACAAAATAGGGTGGGACACACTGTGAGGCACAAGTGGCTGCTCTGTTTCCTGACATCTCTGGCAAGGCTGAACTGGGAAGTTAGGAGAGATTGCTAGACCTTTGGCCACTAACTAACAGTACGTAATTTGGCAAAGGTAATAAACTGTTTCACCTGTAACATGAGGAATTTGCCACAGACCATTTCTATTCTTTTTTTTTTTTTTTTTCTCCTTGAGACAGAGTCTTGCTCTGTCATCCAGGCTGGAGTGCAGTGGTATAATCTCGGCTCACTGTAACCTCCGCCTCCCAGGTTAAAGCAATTCTCCTGCCTCAGCCGCCTGAGGAGCTGGGACAATAGGCACCTGCCACCACACCTGGCTAATTTTTTGTACAGATGGGGTTTCATCATGTTGGCTAGGCTGGTGTTGAACTTCTGACCTCAGGTGACCCACCTAACCTTGGGCTCCCAAAGTGCTAGGATTATAGGCGTGAGCCACCACACCTGCCTCTAAGAACATTTCAAAATGCTCTAAAACACTGTGAGATGAATGCCAATTATAGCGCAAACTAAGAAGTCTGGTGGATGTAGAGAATCAGTATGAATTAGTCAAGCCAAATCACAATATTTACTTGAATATGTGCAAGCATGTATTTGTGTCTTGTTCTTTTCATATGGAAATTTAAAATATACACAAAAGCAGAGAGAATAATGATTTTCCTGTATACACTGTTCAGCTTTAATAATTTTCAACTGGACTGATCTTTTTCTATTTCTATCTTCCTATACTAGATAATTTAAAGCAAACATTATTTTTCCATAAATATTTCAGAATGAAGTGCTAAAAGATAAAGATACTTTCTTCTTCTTCTTTTTTTTGAGATGGAGTCTTGCTCTTGTTGCCAGGCTGGAGTGCAGTGGTGCGATCTTGACTCACTGCAACTTCCGCCACCTGGGTTCAAGCAACTCTCGTGCCTCAGCCTCCTGAGTAGCTGGAATTACAGGCATGCCCCACCACACGTGGCTAATTTTTGTATTTTTAGTAGAGACAGAGTTTCACTATGTTGGCCAGGTTGGTCTGAAACTCCTACCTCAGGTGATCCACCTGCCTCGGCCTCTCAAAGTGCTGGGATTACAGGCATGAGCCACTGCACCTGGCTGATATACTTTTCTAAATCATACCTGTAATACTATTATCTCTTCACGTGCGTGTATTTAAAATAAACTATTGGGCTGAAATAGGCCAAGTTGAGGCAAATCTATCTCTCCTTGAAAAAATTATCTGAAAACTTATAGTTTACCCTTTAAGTGACTTTAATACTTTAGCAGTCACACATTTTTATTTTTAATAGCTTTAGCTAATCTGGTGTCTTAGTCTCCATATTAAATATGTCCATGAAACAAACTCTGTCATACTAACTTTGCTTTCTTAAAAATGACTCAAATGATTTTATTTTCTTCTTTTTCTTTCTTTTTTTTTTTTTTTTGAGATGGAGTCTGACTCAGTCACCCAGGCTGGAGTGCAGTGGTGTGATCTAGGCTCACTGCAACCTCCACCTCCCAGGTGCAAGCGATTCTGCCTCAGCCTCCCCAATAACTGGGACTACAGACACCCACCACCACGCCTGTCTAATTTTTATATTTTTAGTAGAGACAGCATTTTACCATGTTGGCCAGGTTGGTAACCCCTGACCTCAGGTAATCCGTCCACCTCAGCCTCCCTAAGTGCTGGTATTACAGTCATGAGCCACTGCAACCAGCCTCCTTTCTACCTGTAATTTGAAGTCTAAGAAACTGTAACTATAGTAGCAGCGTAGAAAAAGCCCAATTATCTGCCCTAAGCTAGTATTTGACTCAAGCAATATTAGAAGTGAGAAACTTAGCAAGAGATATGACTGGTAGTTAGAAAAATCATGTTCTAGTTTCTCAAGCCCCTCCTACATTCTTCTAATTAAGCAAGAGCTATGACTGGTAGTTAGGAAAATCATATTTTAGCTTTTCAAGCCCCTCCCACATTCTTCCAATTAAGTAGTCATTGTCTGACAATGGGATGAATTACTACCATTGAGAAAATATAGTCCTGTGGCATATCTATAAAGAAAAAGGAAATTCAGCTCAGGGCTAAAGAAATTGGCAGTGCATTTTTGATATACTAGTTTCTTAGGATGGATAGTAACAAAGTCCCACAAATTTAGATGGCTTTGAAAAACAGAAATTTATTATCTCACAGTTCTGGAGTCTAGAAGTCTGAAATAACATGCCAGCAGAGTTGCTTCCTTCTGGAAGCTGCCGAGAGAGAATCTGTTCCATGCCTCTCTCCTTGCCCTGAAAGTTGTTGGCAATCCTTTGAGTTGTAGATACATCACTTTAATCATTCACATGCTGTCTCTGTGTCTGTGTGTTTCTGTTCCTGTTATAAGGACACAGTCATAATAGATTAAGAAAGAGCCCACCCTATTCCCATGCGATATCATCTTAAGTAATGATTTGCAGCTACCCTATTTCCAAATTAGGCCACATTCTTGAGGTGCTGAGTTAGGATTTCAGTCTATCTATCTTTTATGAGGGCATGATTAAAAGTACTGTAGTAGTCATGGCCAACTTCTTGAAGACAAAAAATCTAAGCATGTTGTCCAGACTTAAATACTCTGATTCTTCATGATAGTTCCCTTTGTTTACTACCCCATGAGATAGAGAATACGCAAATAGGTTAAAAATATACCAAGAGTTCAAGTAAAATTTACTGTTAGAGAAATCTCAAGCCTTACAAAAAAGGGGCTAAATTTGCTCAAGCCTTTAAATAATTGTCAGGTTTTAGAACCTAATGTTAAATGAAGTACACCGATAATGAATTACAAGATGCACTTCAGATATGGTCATAGACAAGAATTGTGTAAACTCAATAGATTAAATTGTTAATGCTGGGGCAAATAAATTATAGATCTTACCTGGTATCAAAGTTTATTAACTACTTAAAGGTTACTCACAAACAGCAGGTACAGGCAAAGTTCATAGATTTTTAGGTTCGCCTACAATAAGAAAAATAGGCCAGAAATATCCTACTTTGTAGACAGGAAATCCTGGTGTACAAGGAAATCTGGTAGAAGTCATTCTTGCCCCGTTATCTCCAGTAGGGAAGAAGTGGTCCACTAAACTGCCATTAACCATTTCCTTCTCAGCAACAGAAGTCCTTAGAGAGCAGAACTATATTTCACTCCTAGGTCAAGGAGTCCTTGCTTTCCCTGTCATGCAAGATATTATGCAAGATATTATATGAATTATGTACCAGAAACCACTTTATGTTGTTTACCTTCCCAAAATAGCAGCTTAAAAATGTGTATTGAATGTTTTGGGATATATTAAACACAATATATAGCATTAGTTCTCTAGAAGAGGAGTTAGAGATGGATCTGAGAGGACTGTACCTCTAATAGCTATTTTGAAACCAGAACTCTATGTAGTTAATGAATGAAGATTTTATTTCTCATTATTTCTTTGGAAAAGGGAAGGAGGGTGTGTTTTCTGTGGGATGTGACATAAATTTATCATGTAGATATTTTTGAGGGTGTATGACTGGGAGGATGAAGTAGCCAAATGGTTGGACATTTCTTTGGTTGGTTGTGCATTGTTCAACGTTGGGTCACCATATTCCAGTACTGTCACTGGGGATAGATTCAGGGATGCTCCATTGACAGAAGTATATAATCCATGGTGATAGAAATAAATATATTCCATCCCTTTGGCTAGTCTTTTTTAGCCAATTTTAGGAATCTGAATGTGACAATCAATATTAACATGATTAGGACTGGCCAGGAAAAGTATCTGCTCTTTTACCATTGGATTTAATTAGAGATGATCTAGGTCTGAAGTTAGAGCAGCCTTCTCCAAAGAAAAAAAGACACAGAATATAATAGAGGAATGTGATAGATGAACAGAAAAATATGGGTCTTATTGTGTTTTGAATTGGGTATCCTGTCAAATGGAACTGAATAAAATCTACTAACACGTAATTCTTAAAAATTCATATCCATTTTCAAAGCTTTGTAATCCAAGAAAAACTTCTTTCAAAGCAACATGTTTTTCTGGAGTCCATCTGACATTAATCAAAGACAGTTTAGAATGACAAGATTGCACAACAGGAAGAAATATCAAGGCTGTTATTTTGTATTCTTTTTTTTTTTTGAGATGGGGTCTCATTCTGTCACCCACGCTGAAGTGCAGTAGTGTGATCTCAGCTCACTGCAACGTCCACCTCCTGGGTTCAAGCAATTCTCCTGCCTCAGCCTCCTGAGCAGCTGAAATTATAGGCGTGAGCCACCACGCCCAGCTAATTTTTGTATTTTCAGTAGAGACAGCGTTTCTTCATGTTGGTCAGGCTGGTCTTGAACTCCTGACCTTAAGTGATCCTCCTGCTTTGGCCTCCCAAAATGCTGGAATTACAGGTGTGAGCCATGGCACCCCACATTAGATTTTGTATTCTGTTCTGAATATATACAAAAAATAAAATGTCTGATCAATGTGTTTTTAAAAGTCTACATGATTCTTGTCCTGGCTGACCTCCTACCTCTCTCCTCACCTTTTTTGCTCCAGCTCAATCAGCCTCCTTGCTGAACTCCCACTTCAAGAGAACTCTGCACTTCCCAGCCTTTCTTCTTCAATGCTATTCTCTCAGGTATTCACATGAGTTTCTAAACTCATTTAGATTTCTTTTCAAACAAAATTTTACATCAACTGCAATTTAAAAATTTAAGGAAATCATAAGGGTAAAATGCTGAGAAGGAGGTATCAATTGACTATAAATAAGAACATGATACTAGGTGGATACCCAGGTTTTTTTGAAAAACAAATACTAAACGTGAAAAAGGAAATAGATTAATGGTCATAAAGGCCATGTCTTCAAGTTCAATATATATGGCACTGCCTTCCTATAATTAATGTACTTAGTGTTCACATATAGGGGGGCAATTGTGGCAGGTTGTAGAGGTTTTAGGGAGTGGAATAAAGGATTATAATTCTGCAAAATATATTTTTAGAGTAATTCTCCCCTGTGTGGTGATCTTTTCTTTTTAGGGTGTTTTCTCTATATCATTAATTCATTGTTCTTATTATCTTTCTTCAAAGATAGATAGCTTGCATATGGATCACATCAAACACTCTTGAGGTCTTTGAAAGTCTTGAACAGCCAAGTATGAGCAAGGTATAGTTCAGAAGACAGGGTTGTTACTTTAAAGCATAGTTGGCATGATGAGACATAGAAGTAGAAGCTTAAGTT
Organism: Cacajao melanocephalus; assembly: GCA_963573385.1. NCBI lineage: Eukaryota > Metazoa > Chordata > Mammalia > Primates > Pitheciidae > Cacajao > Cacajao melanocephalus. The sequence continues at coordinate 55,153 of CAUYLG010032655.1, read as the reverse complement.
TCCATGCAGAGGCCAGTGGGAAAAGAGCTCAAAGGAACCTACTCATATGTATAAGCAGAAAAAGGCAAAGAAGGCCTTGAGACTCTTAGCGTAGTCTGGGTCAAAGATGTACTGGAGTCAGAGATAACTTGACAGTGACTCAGCAAGAACAAATCCAGATCTCTTTATTGTGGCTTGGCAAGTTGAACAAATTAAATGTTTGGTGAAATAGAGAAATTGAGCCAATAAAGTCACAGTTGTTAAATGAAAAAACATTGAGCCACTTATCTGTAGAGTTTATTACATTTCCCAGTCTCAGAAGATCTGGAACATGAAGATGACTATGTTGTTGCTAACACTAAGAACTACGCTACTCCATATTCCTTTGAATTCTTATAATAAACTTCCATCGCTGAAGGTACATTGGAAGTTGTACATCCATGTTTGTGCATGTGCACTTACATGTGATCCTGAATAGCTTAAGACTCATACTGAAAATATATTAGTAACAAACAGTTTGTAATGGACCACAGATCTTTAAGTTTATATGTTTCAGAAACCTAGGTGACAGAATTGTAAGAACTATATTCTTTTCCTCTATAATATTTATTATTGAAGGTTGTTTGCTAAATATATTTTTATTAAGAAAATATTTATTTAAATAATAATAATTACTATTTACTGACCAACAGTATTCAAGGAGCTCGAAGTACATTTTCTCATTCGATTCTCACATCTAAAGAGATATAATTTCCTTTTTCAAAATGACAAAATTGATGTTGAGAGAGTTAAAAGAAAATATTTAAGAATACAGCTAGTGGCAAATTCAGGATTTGAACTTAAACATAGCTTATTCTGAAGTCTGTCCATTCCACTAGCCTGCTCTCCCCCATTATATGTTGTCCGTTTATTGGTGAACCCTCATTGTCTTTAAAGAAATACTTATTTGCATAATAATAACAGTTATCATATATTGAGTGCCAGTTACAAGGTATTGTTAGGCTAAGTCCCATCATATTGCCTTTACAGAATTGAAATAGATATGTAAATGAATAATTGCAATAATATCTGAAAGAGTATGTTTATTTAAACAGCTGATCCCATAGACAGAATCACTAAGTTTAAACAGTTGAGGTTCAAGCTATGGGAGACATGAGAGAACTGAGCTTGACTAAGGAAAAGTAGATTTAAGAAATACATTTCATAGTCACTCTTTTCCATGCTTATTGGGTGGAATGACAAATGAAATGACAGATTATTTACATTATTTTTCTTTCTTTAAGCATGCAAATTAATTGAAGTAACTATAATGTGATTAGAATGGAATGCCAATGTGCTGCACACATGCACAAAAGTATTTATTTTATCCTTTTTGCCCTGAAAAAGAGTCACTTTTTAGTGCAATGTCCACAGTGTTCTTGTATAATGGAATAAGAGCAGCCCTTTAAATGTCTTATTTAATCCTCAGAATATCCCTATATGTAAGTAGACATTAGTTCTATTTTACAGGTGAAGAGGTTAACACTTGCCCAAAATGTACACCTGTACAATGAACTCTATAAAAGTAGGAAAGGAGATGTGAATAAATAATTTCATGAGTCATTTCAGTATCTTCTCCAGTTGTTATGAGTTTCTCTAGTACAATGATTGTGGTAGGCTGAATAATGGCTCCCAAAAGATGTCCACATACTAACTAATTCCTGGAATCTGTGAATATGTTACCTTGTATCAGCAGTCCCCAGCCTCCAGGCCATGGACTGAATTATGGGTTGGGAACCTGTTTAAGAACAGGGCAGCATAGCAGGAGGTGAGCAGTGGGCAAGTGAGCAAAGCTTCATCTGTGTTTACAGCCACGCTCCATTGCTTGCATTACCGCCTGAGCTCTGCCTCCTCTCAGGTCAGCAGAGGCATTAGATTCTCATAGGTGCGCAAACCCTATTGTGAACTGTGCATGCAAGGGATCTAGGTTGCATGATCCTTATGAGAATATAATGCCTGATGATCTGTCACAGTCTCCCATCACCCCCTGATGGGACCATCTAGTTGCAGAAAACAGCTCATGGCTCCCACTGTATCTACATTATGGTGAGTTATATAATTATTTCATTATATATTACAATGTAATAATAATAGAAATAAAGTACACAATAAATGTACTGTGCTTGAGTCATCCAGAAACTATCCCTCCTGACCCCAGTCTGGAAAAATTGTCTTCCATGAAATTGGTTCCTGGTGCCCAAAAGGTTGGGAACCACTGCCTTATATGGCAAAAAGGCCTTTACTGATGTGATTAAGTTAGAAATTGTGAAAAGGGAAGATTGTCCTAGATTATCTAGGTGGGCCAAATGTAATCACAAAGAAAGATCTTTAGAAAGACAGAGAGAAAAAGAGAGAGAGAGAGAGAGAAAAAGAGAGAGAGAGAGAAGAGAGAGAGAGAGGGGCGGGAGTGTCAGAAGGGGCAGGAGTGTCAGAAGCAGAAAGGAAACTGTCAATGAAAGAGGTTGTCATGTGCTTTTAAGATGGAGGAAGGGGCCATAAGTCAAGGAATGCAGTAGTCTTCAGAAGCTGGAAAAGGCAAGGAAACAGATTTTCTCCTAAATCTTCCATTAAAAATGTAGCCCTAGGAATAGATTGATTTTATGTTTCTGATCTGTAGAACTGTTAAGAGAATATATTTGTTGTAGGACACTAAATTTGTGAGAATTTGTTAGAGCAGCAATAGGAAATTCACAATAATTTTGTCGTATTTACCTAGGGAATAAATAGAACCAGGATTTGAATTCCAGATCTGATTAATTCCAAGTCCATTTCTTTTCAAATAGGAAGCATTTTTCCTGTTTATATTATCAGTCTCTCTTGGGCAGTGCTGTGTAAATATTGACAAATCCAAATTTTCAATTCCTCTTCTAAAAACTCTCAGCAAACACATTTGCTATGTGTTGTGTGTCAAGTGATGTCATTCAGGTGTTTTTAAAGATTCAACAAAAGGACAAGATTCCAATCTTACAGGGTGTACTAAAGAGTATTAGCATAAGACTATGAAAAACTTACCTGTTGACACTGAAATGAATGTACTTGATATAAAAAATATATGAAACCAGCCAGTGGTAGATTAAAAACTAGATTTAACAATATGTTGCTAAAGGCATGTTGCTATGAGACCAAGGTGTTTTTCAGAATCAAACAAGAAGTAAATGATATTTTAAATACTTTCATCTTGACTACCTGGTTAAATCCTTACTAAGAAGTGATTGTGGGTTTAACTGATTAGAAACTAGTACTGAATTGATTATCCATATACCTTTATATTCTAGCCATTTAAAGGTAAGGAAGAGGCTCAAATATTTTTGAGTGACTGAAGCTGTTCTATCACATATCAAAAAGTACTTAAAGTTACAAAGTAACTAAATCTAGGGCTTGGGTACAAAAATAGACATACTAATCAATGACGATAATTTAAAAAACCCAGAACAATATACTAATATAAAAATAACACAGTATCATGCACTGATGCTTATTGTGAGTGAAACATTGTGCTAAGTGCTTTAAATGTACTATCTTATTTAATATAGTAATCTAGTACTACTTTCATCTCTCTCAAGGAAGTTAAGTCTTGAGGAGATCAAAGTGATAAAAACAGGTTTTCTATTATGCTAAGTGCAATGAATTTACTCACTCTGCTCTACTGACTTTTATAATTTAAAACATAATAAAAGTACTGTTTTAATTTCATAAAGAAAAACTAATTTTAAATCGATGTTAGGATGGTTGCTTAAAGCTTTTTGTCACATTATTTATCAAAATTAATTTAAGACAAAATCACTAAGTTGACAAACATCTTGATGAATGTTACCATATAAAAATTAAAAGTTTGTATTTTAGGAACATTAAAAATAAAATGAAACCCAGAAGAATATTTGAAATATATGTTGCACTTGAAAGTTTACTATCCTAATATTTAAAACATTCTTGCAAATGAAAAAGAAAGAATAATTACTCCAATAGAAGAAATTAATAAACAATGTCCCCAAAGATGTAAAACAAATGACTCGTAGTATAAATATGTTTAGTCTCAGGAGCAATCAACAAGTACAACATAAAATTATAATGAGAACTTTCTCACAATCGAATAGTCAAAAATTTAAAAATGGTAGCACCAAATATTGCAGACATGGGAGGAACAAACATTCTCATAAATATTAATTGATATGTAAATAGATACAGCCTTTTAAAGGGAATAATAATAAAATGGAATCATAAGGTTTAAAATATGAAAACTCATTGATCTACAATTCCACCTTTGTGAATTTATTCTAGAAAAATGAAATAAATGTGTAAAAATATGACTACCAAAAACATTATCTCAGCATTGTTTATGATACTGAAAAATTGACAATTATGTGAATTTACTGGAAAGACATTTACAGTATATTACTAGTTGAAAAAGACAAATTACAAAATGGTATGCATAAAAAAATTCATTAGAAGGCATAACGGCTTATAAGTACTATACATATATTATGTGTATGTTTATATTTATCCTAATTAATGAAAAAAGTAAAATATTAATCACCGAGTGAATGGGATTATGGGTATTTAGTTTCCATGGTATGACTTATCTATATTCTATAATTTCAAACATAGATTTTTTTCTGATAATAAAAAAGAGCAGGAAAAACTAAAATTAAAAAAAGAATAAGTTTACACTCATCTATACTCCACATCTGATGATGTATGTACTCACTACCCAGCTTAAAAACCTCTAATGAGTCAGTTTTATTTATTTATGAAAATCCAAACACTTTCTTTTGGCATCCAAAATCATTTCACATCTGGTCTTACCATACAATATTGACTTCATTATCCACCACTGCTTCCCATGGGCCTTCTAAATACTTCTGGAAAATGCCAAACTCTTTCTCGTCTGCTGAAGAACCTCTACCCTTCTTTCATTGAAAACATCATCTCCTCCCTGAAGACTTTCCGGTTTGCTAAGAAAGTTAGTGCTCTCCAAGCTTTGTCTTGAAGAATTTTTCTTTTCTAAAAGAATTTTAGAGATGGGGCTCTCACTGTGTTGCCCAGGTTGGTGTCATACTCCTAGGCACAAGCAATCTACCCACCTGGCCTCCAAAAATACTGAGGTTATAGGCATGAGCCATGGTGCACAGTCCTTGAAGCATATTTCTAAGTAATTGGCCCATTGTCTTTCTACCTTCTGTGACTGTGGATCACGTCCTTGCATTTATTACAGATAAATACAAGTAACATATATGGCAGCTATGTCTTCCCTATCTCTTAGGAGTTAAAGGATTTGGCACTACGAGAAGCTGCAGGTCAAATGGAATAAAGGAGAGATTAATAAAAGTTAGCAATAAACAATATAAGATCAGCACAAGTGTAACCAGATATTTGTTGCATGTAATTAGAATTTACTGTAATTATTTGAACAAAGTTCAAAGTAACAATTTAAAGCTCTTTTAAGGCAATAGCTCACAGGACTCTGTGCTAAGAGGAAATGTAACAAAAAATAAATGGATGGAAGGATGGATGAATATCAATGATAGATAATATTGTGTCATTCACTTCAATTATGGATTGTGAGCCTGTGGTCATATACTATTCTGAAGGCATGTTATAAAATTGCCTGTTTCAGGCAGGGCACGGTGACTCATACCTGTAATCCCAGCACTTTGGGAGGCTGAGGCAGGCAGATCACTTGAGGCCAGGAGTTTGAGAATAAACTGGCCAACATGGCAAAGCCTTGTCTCTTCTAATAAAGTATTTATTAGAAGTATGCCTGTAATCCCAGCTACTCTGGAGGCTGAGGCATGAGAATCGCTTGAACCAGGGAGGCAGAGGCTGCAGTGAGCCTCTATCACGCCACTGCGCTGCATCCTGGGTGACAGAGCCAGACTGTGTCTCAAAAAAAAAAAAAAAAAAAAAAAACCTTGTTCAAACTCTTTTTCTGAAAATCTTTTGAATGTCTTGGAAATGGCACTTTGTTTTTGACTAACATGCTAACTTGTCAATTGGTAGTAGCTGCTTGGAATTCTGTGTTGGCACATCTTCCTTCAGGAGAAAGGAGGACTATGATCAATTGGCAATTGGAAAGGAATAAAGGTTTGACAGTATATGTCATCCCTGGGCATATGGACCTCTGAAACACATATATAATGGGAATTTAAGAGTTGGAAGACTGAATAAACTTCTTCTTTTGCCTTTTTATTCCGTGATTCTTGTCTCTTCATGCAGGGTCTGTGTTCTTGGAGAGCATCCCAAAATGATGTTTTTCTTCATAGTCAAGTTCTATATAAACTCATGTTGATAAATTAAAACACCTTTAGCCTTTAGCTACTTCAACATAAATAAAAAGATTGGATTATTGTGGTTCATTTTAATGATTCAGTAGGTAAAATCACTTAAAGCAACTCAGTTTGTCCTAGTGACTTAATAAGGAATGTTTCTTGGCTCATGCTATAGTTTGGCTACCAGCTTATACTTACGAGCTGTTTTAAGAGTAAGAAATTTGGGAAGTTATTTGGCCGGGGGTATGCAAAAACAAGATGTCATGCTAGGGCTTGTTAAAAGTTCCTCTGTGACAAATTCAAACATATACAATATTATTAACTGTGTCTTGGCAGCTCATTTTCTTCTTTTATAAACAGTCAAAAAAGCAGCTCTGGTTTATTTAATTCCCAGAAAAGAAAAATTGGAACCATTTAGCCTGCTTAATATCAAAATCTACCTGACCCAAAGGAGAATCGGGAGGAATTTCACTGAACACTTTATTTTAGTTACATCACCCATACACAAATTCTTTGACTGCAAATAGGATAGAACTTTTTAAGAAGCCCTAAAACAAATTTTTATAACATTCATTTCTTCTATTATTTCTCCCTTTAATCCTGTTTCTCTGATTTCTTTTTTTCTTCTTTTTTTAATCCCCATTAAGAGATTTCCAGAAATTACTTGCTTGTTACTTGCTCCTTTCCCTTAACATTTATCTTTCTCAGAAGCTCCTCCATTATTTTTTATTTTTGAGACGGAGCTTCGCTTTCCTTGCTCGGGTTGGAGTGCAATGGCCCTATCTTGGCTCACTGCAACCTCCATCTCCCGGGTTCAAGCGATTCTCCTGCCTCAGACTCCTGAATAGCTGGGATTACAGGTGTGCACCACCACGTCTGGCTAATTTTTGTATTTTTACCAGAGACAGAGTTTCATAATGTCAGCCAGGCTGGTCTCACACTCCTGACCTCAGATGATCCACCCACCTTAGCCTCCCAAAGTGCTAGGATTGCAGGGGTGAGCCACTGTGCTTGGCCCCTCCATTCTTATGGTATGATTTTACCTACTTTGTATGAATTGATTGATTGATAAAAGTCTGTTTTAAGTTTTAAACTCTCCATAATTATCTGCAGATCAATTATACTCATATTAAATATTGGACTCTTATCTTTCTGCCCACAAAATGATACATTTCAAAGATATTCATCCACTCATTCTCCATCGTGCCATTACCAATTATCTCTCATGTGAGTCTTTTACCACAACCTACAGACTTCATAAATGTAATCAAGTTCCCCTCTCCACCTCTGTCTAAACTTTTCTTCATTTCACTTCAGCTATTTACTTTAGAGCCCTGAAGAACTGGGTCACCGAACTAAGTAAATTTTGACTGGTGAATGGTAAGTAGAAGATAATGAGAATCATGATTTTAGAAAATTGCTCTGACAATAGTATATACAATAGATAGTTGGGAAGTATCTAAGAACTATTGTAATTGTTTAGTAAAATTAGGGACGAGAGAAGAGAGAAAGGTGTGAGTCATAATTGCATGTTAGGGTATGATAATGGCTTTCTACATAATCTCTTCCAGAAGACAATCATCGTTCAAATGGCAAGGAAGAAAGGAAAATACCTATACTAGTACCCATGCAACATGGTGTGTAATACTCAATAAATATTTTCTGTTTAAATGATTAGTTAGTTGGTGGGTTGGACTAATGGTGAAAATTAAAATCATTTTGGAGGACTGCCAAGGGATATATTTTTCCTCTCAAAATTTTTCTCAGCACATCTCCATTTGTATTATGTACCCGGCAATCCAATTTATTTCTGGAAATGGGTGCCCACCTCTTGTGTTTCCTGATTAATCATACTTTACTCCTAATTTTTTTCTACGTCATTTTAATATTGAGCACTTCTTGGAAATTATTACATAATAATTCTATGCCATTTCATTTGCACTTGTCTTGACTTCCCAGAGAGTCCTTAAACTCCTTAATGTCAGAGACTTGATTTCTGAATTATCTCACAATAGCTAACAGAATGCTTGCTCTTCAGAATAAAGATTTAAATGTGTTTAATGCTTTATTTCTGAATTAAGCATTATAAACAAAATAAACAACATATTATTTTACATTTCATTTTATTTTATTAATTACTTTATTCATTTTTTAGAGACATGGTCTCTGTCACCCAAGCTAGAGTGCAGTGGCACAATCATAGCTCACTGTAGCCTTGAACTCCTAGCTTCAAGTTATCCTCTTGGCTCAGCATCTAAAGTAGCTGAAACTAAGGGTGCACTCCACCATGCCCAACTAATTTTTTTAAAGTTTTTTATTTTTTGTAGAGATGGAGTCTCACCTTTCTGTCCGTTTTGGTTTCAAACCCCTGGCCTCAAGCTATCCCCCTTCCTGGGCCTCCAAAGTGCTTGGATTACAGACATGAGCAACGGCCAGCATGCCAGGCCTCTTTTGAATTTTAGAGCTTACCTGTCATGAAGATGGCTGTTTGCCTTCTTGAGAGTGAAGATTTCTTGTGTACAGAATTATTGATTCATAGATTGTCATATGAAAGACTGAGAAATTTTAGTTACTTAACACTTTTCATTGTGGAAAATATTTTCATCAGAATAATTTCTATTTTAACAAAGTTGGAAAACTAAAGAAATGCAAAGATTATAAAATATACTAAAGTTTGTGTATTAGTTGTCTACTGCTATTATAAGAAAGGATCACCAACAAGTGGAATAAACAACACAAATGTATTCTTTTACAGTTTTGTGGGTCAGAAGTTCAACACATGTTTCACTGGGCTAAAAATCAAAGTGTGAGCGGGATGAATGAATTCCTTTATGGAGGTTCTAGGGAAAAATATATTTTATTACCTTTTCCAGCTTTCAAAGGCTACCAGCATTCTTTGACTTGTTTTCCTCTTTCTCTACCTCCAATTTCAGCAATGCTGGGTCAAGTCTTCATCATGTTCCATCTCACTGATCCCCTTTCTGTCAGATCTATCTCTCTCTGATCATAGCCAGGAAAAGTTCTCCACTTTGAATGACTCAGCTGATTATGCTGGGCTTCCAGATCTAAAAGTTACCAATAATGCAGTCTTTGTCCTCAAGAAATTAAATTTTCAGATGTGAAATTTTTAAAATTATGATTTAGTATACTAAAAAGCCCTTGCCTTCAATATACATCAGATATCAAGAAGATATTAGTCTTAAACCTAATCCCATTCCTTGAAATCTTTAAAGATTCCCTCCTATATGTAACTGCCTTTTGATATTAATACTATTCTCCCTGCAAATGACTGAGAAGAAAAAGTATATTAAAGCTAATGAGGTGGAAAATTTGTTTTATCAGTATTTGAATAGACAAAACATTATCTTTCACAATGCCCAGAGAAAGTTTTGAGGCTATAAATCAGAATATTAGGTGACTGGCAAGATGGTCGAATAAGAACAGCTCTGGTTGGCAGCTCCCAGAGAGATCAACACAGAATCTGTGTGATTTCTGCATTTCTAACTGAGGCACCTGGCTCATCTCACTGGGACTGGTTAGACAGTGGGTGCAATCCACGGACAGCAAGCCAAAGCAGGCTGGGGTGCTGACTCACCAAGGAAGTGCAAGGGGTCAGGGAATTCCCTCCTCTAGCCAAAGGAAGCCATGAGGGACTGTGCCATGAGGAACGGGGCATCCTGGCCTGGATACTACACTTTCCCCACAGTCTTCAAAACCTGCAGACCAAGAAATTCTCTCGAGTGCCTATACCACCAGGGCCATGGGTTTCAAGTACAAAACTGGTGGCCATTTGGACAGACACCAAGCTAGCTGCAGTTTTTTTTTCATACCCCAGTGGCACCTGGAACGCCAGCAAGAGACCACCGTTCATTCCCCTGTAAAAATGGTTGAAGCCAGGGAGCCAAGTGATCTAGCTCAGTGGATCCCACACCCATAGAGCCCAGCAAGCTAAAATCCACTGGCTTGAAATTCTTACTGCCAGGACAGCAGTCTGAAGGTGACCTGGCATGCTTGAGCTTGGTAGGGGGAAGGGCATCCACCATTACTGAGGCTTGAGTAGGTAGTTTTCCCCTCACAGTGTAAACAAAGCCACCAGGAAGTTCAAACTGGGTGGAGCCCACCACAGCTCAGCAAAGCTGCTGTAGCCAGACTGCCTGCCTAGATTCCTCCTCTCTGGGCACGGCCACCCTCTGAAAGAAAGGTAGTAGCCCCAGTCAGGGGCTTATAAATAAAACTCCTGTTTCTCTGGGACAGAGCACCTGGGGGAAGAGCAGTGGTGGGTGCAGCTTCAGCAGACTTAAACGTTCCTGCCTGCTAACTCTGAAGAGAGCAGCAGATCTCCAAGCACAGTGCTCAAGCTCTGCTAAGGGACATACTACCTCCTCAAGTGGGTCCCTGACCCCATGCCTCCTGACTGGGAGACACCTGCCAGCAGGGGTCAACAGACACCTCATACAGGAGAGCTCTGGCTGGCATCTGGTGCATGCCCCTCTGGAATGAAGTTTCCAGAGGAAGGAATAGGCAGCAATCTTTGCGTTCTCTGCATCCTTCGCTGGTGATGCCCAGGAAAACAGGGTCTGGAGTGGACCTGCATCAAACTCCAGCATACCTGCAGCAGAGCAGCCTGACTATTAGAGGAAAACTAACAAGCAGAAAGGAATAGCATCAACCAAAAGGGTATCTACTCAAAAACCTCACCTGAAGGTCACCAACATTAAAGATCAAAGACAGATAAATCTATGAAGATAGAAAAAAAAAAAAAAAAAACAACAACAGTACAAAAAGGCTGAAAAGTCCAAAAACCAGAACATTTTTCTCCTCAAAAGGATCACAATTCATCACCAAAAAGGGAACAAAATTGGACAGACAATGAGTTTGATGAATTGACAGAATTAGGCACCAGATGGTGGGTAATAACAAACTCCTTCAAGCTAAAGGAGCTTTTTTTTTTTACCCCAATGCAAGGATGCTGAGAATCATGAGAAAAGGGTAGAGGAATTTCTAACTTAATAACCAGTTTAAAGAAGAAAATAAATGACCTAATGGAACTGAAAAACACAGCATAAGAACTTTGTAAAGCATACACAAGGATCAATAGCAGAATCAATCAAGCAGAAGAAAGGACATCAGAGATTAAAGATCAACTTGAAATAAAATGTAAAGACAAGATTAGAGAAAAAAGAATGAAAAGGAATGAACAAAGCCTCCAAAAAACATGGCACTATGTAAAAAGACCAAACCTACGTTTGATTGGTGTACCTGAAAGTGACAGGGAGAATAAAACCAACTTGGAAAACACTCTTCAGGATATTATCCAGGAGAACTTCCCCAACATACCAAGACAGGCCAAGATTCAAATTCAGGAAATACAGATACCACAAAGATACTCCTCGAGAAGAGCAACTGCAAGACACATAATCGTCAGATTCCCTAATGTTGAAATGAAGAAAATATATTAAGGGCAGCCAGAGAGAAAGGCTGGGTTATCCACAAAGGGAATCCCATCAGAGTAATAGTGGATCTCTCTGCAGAAACCTTACAAGCCAGAAGAGACTGGGGGCTAGTATTCAACATTCTTAAAGAAAAGAATTTTCAACCCAGAATTACATATCTAGCAAAACTAAGCTTCATAAGCTAAGAAGAAATAAAATCCTTTACAGACAAGCAAATGCTGGGAGATTTTGTCACCACCAGGCCTGCTTTACAAGAGCTCCTGAAGGAAGCACTAAATATTTATGGAAAGGAAAAACCAGTACCAGCCACTGCAAAAACAAATCAAATTGTAAAGACCATCGACATTATGAAGAAACTGCATCAACCAATGGGCAAAATAATGCTGGCATCATAATGACAGGACCAAATTCACACATAACAATATTAACCTTAAATGTAAATGGGCTAAATACCCCAATAAAAAGACACAGATTGGTAAATTAGATAAAGAGTCAAGACCCATTGGTGTGCTGAATTCAGGAGACCCATCTCATGTGCAAAGACATACATAGGCTCAAAATAAAGGGATGGAAGAATATTTACCAAGAAAATGGAAAGCAAAAAAAAAGCAGGGGTTCCAATCCTAGTCTCTGATAAAACAGACTTTAAACCAACAAAGATTAAAAAAGACAGAGAAGGGCATTACATAATGGTAAAGGGATAAATGCAACAAAAAGAGCTAAGTATCCTAAATATATATGCACCCAATACAGGAGCACCCAGATTTATAAAGCAAGTTCTTAGCGACTTGCAAAGAGACTAAGACTCCCACACAGCAATAGAGAGAGACTTTAACACCCCACTGTCAATATTAGATCACTGAGACAGAAAATTAACAAGAATATTCAGGACTCTAACTCAGCTCTGGACCAAGTGGACCTAATAGACAACTGCATAACTCTCCACCCCAAATCAACAGAATATACATTCTTCTCAACACCACATCACACTTATTCTAAAATTGACCAGATAATTAAAAATAAAACACTCCTCAGCAAATGCAAAAGAACGGAAATCATAACAGTTTCTCAGACCACGGTGCAATCAAATTAGAGCTCAGGATTAAGAAACTCACTCAAAACTGCACAACTACATGAAAACTGAACAACCAGCTCCTGAATGACAACTGGGTAAATAACGTAATTAAGGCAGAAATAAGTAAGTTATTTGAAATCAATGAGAACAAACACAACGTACCAGAATCTCTGGGATGCAGTGAAAGCAGTGTTTAGAGGGAAATATATAGCACTAAATGCCCACAGGAGAAAGTGGGAAAGATCTAAATTCGACACCCTAACATCACAGTTAAAAGAACTAGCGAAGCAAGAGCAAACAAATTCAAAAACTAGCAGAAGACAAGAAATAACTAAGATCAGAACATAATTGAAGGAGAGAGACACAAAAAACCCTTCAAAAAATTAATGAGTCCAGGAGCTGGTTTTTTTGAAAAGATGAAGAAAATAGACTTTTAGCCAGGCTAATAAAGAAGAAAAGACAGAAGAACCAAACAGACGCAATAAAAAAGTGATAAAGGGGATATCACCACTAATCCTACAGAAATACAGACTACCATCAGATAATACTATAAACAGCTCTGTGCAAATAAACTAGAAAATCTGGAAGAAATGGATAAATTCCTGGACACATACACCCTCCCAAGACTAAACCAGGAAGAAGTTGAATCCATCGATAGACCAATAACAAGTTCTGAAATTGAGCCAGTAATTAATAGCCTACCAACCAAAAAAAAAAAAAAAAAAGCCCAGGACCAGATGAATTCACAGCCAAATTCTACCAGAGGTACAAAGATAAGCTGGTACCATTCCTTCTGAAACTACTCCAAACAATAGAAAAAGAGGGACTCCTTCATAACTCATTTTATGATGCCAGCATCATGCCGATACCAAAATATGGCAGAGACACAACAAAAAAAGAAAATTTCAGGCCAATGTCCCTGATGAACATTGATGTGAAAATCCTCAATAAAATTCTGGCAAATCAAATCCAGCAGTGCATCAAAAAGCTTATCCACCATGATCAAGTTGGCTTCATCCCTGGGATGCAAAGCTATTTCAATATAAGCAAATCAATAAATGTAACCCATCATATTAACAGAACCAATGACAAAAAACACATGATTATGTCAATAAATGCAGAAAAGGCCTTCAATAAAATTCAACACTGCTTCATGCTAAAAACTCTCAATAAAATAGTTACTGATGGAACATATCTCAAAATAATAAGAGCTATTTATGACAAATGCACAGCCAATCTTATACTGAATGGACAACAGCTGGAAACATTCCCTTTGAAAACCAGCACAAGACAAGGATGCCCTCTCTTACCACTCCTATTCAACATAGTATTGGGAATTCTGGCCAGGGAAATCAGGCAAGAGAAAGAAATAAGGGGTCTTCAAATAGAAAGAGAGGAAGTCAAATTGTCTCTGTGTGCAGATTACATGATTGTATATTTAGAAAACCTCATCATCTCAGCTCAAAATCTCCTTAAGCTGAATAAGCAACTTCAGCAAAGTCTCAGGATACAAAATCAAAGTGCAAAAATCACAAGCATTCCTATACACCAATAAGAGACAGAGAGCCAAATCATGAGTGAACTTCCATTCATAATTGCTACAAAGAGAATAAAATACCTAGGAATACAACTTAAAAGGAATGTGAAGGACCTCTTCAAGCAAAACTACAAACTACTGCTCAAGGTAATAAGAGAGGGCACAAACATAAGGAAAAATATTCCATGCTCACGGATAGGAAGAATCAATATTGTGAAAATGGCCATACTGCCCAAAGTAATTTATAGATTCAATGCTACCCCCATCAAGTTACCATTGACTTTCTTCATGGAATTAGAAAAAACTACTTAAAATTTCATTTGGAATCAAAAAAGAACCCATAGAGCCAAGACAATCCTAAGCCAAAAGAACAAAGCTGGAGGCATCATGCTACCTGACTTCAAATTATACTACAAGGCTACTATAACCAAAATGGCATGGTACTTGTACCAAAACAGATATACAGAACAATGGAACAGAACAGAGGCCTCAGAAACCATGCCACACATCTACAACCACCTGATCTTTGACAAACCTGACAAAAACAAGCAACGGGAAAAGGATTCCCTATTTAATAAATGATGTTGGAAAAACTGGCTTAGCCATATGCAGAAAACTGAAACTGGACCCCTTCCTTAAACCGTATACAAAAATTAACTCACGTTGGATTATAGACTTTAACGTAACACCTAAAACCATAAAAATCCTAGAAGAAAATCTAGGCAATACCATTCAGGACATTGACATGGGCAAAGACTTCATAACTAAAACACCAAAAGCAATTATAGCAAAAGCCAGAAATCACAAATGGGATCTAACTAAACTAAAGAACTTCTGCACAGTAAAAGAAGCTATCATCAGAGTGAACAGGCAACCTACAGAATGGAAGAAAAGCTTTGCAATCTATTCATCTGACAAAGGGCTAATATCCAGAATCTACAAAGAACTTAAACAAATTTACAAGAAAACAACAAACAACCCCATCAAAAATTGGACAAAGAATATGAACAGACACTTCTCAAAAAGAGACATTTATGAGGCCAACACATAGATAAAAAAGGGCTCATTATCACTGGTCATTAGAGAAATGCAAATCAAAACCACAATGAGATACCATCTCAAGCCAGTTAGAATGGCAATTATTAAAAACTCAGAAAATAACAGACATTGCAGGGGATGTGGAGAAATAGGAATGCTTTTACACTGCTTGTGGAAGTGTAAATTAGGTCAAGCCATGTGGAAGACAGTGTGGAGATTCCTCAAGGATCTAGAACTAGAAATACCACTTGACCCAGCAATCTCATTTGTGGGTATATACCCAAAGTATTATAAATCATTCTAGTATAAAGACACATGCACATGTTTATTGCAGTACTATTCACAATACCAAATATTTGGAACCAATCCAGATGGCCATCAATGATAGACTAGATAAGGAAAATATGGCACATTTATACCACGGAATACTATGCAGTCATTAAAAAGGATGAGTTCATGTTTTTGCAGGGTCACAGAATGAAGCTGGAAACCATCATTCTCAGCCAACTAACACAGAAATAGAAAACCAAACACTCACTCATAAGTGAAAGTTGAACAATGAGAACATATGGACACAGGGAGGGGATTATCACACACTGGGGCCTCTCTCGGGTTGGGTGGCTGGGGGAGGGATAGCATTAGGAGAAATACCTAATGTAGATAACAGGTTATTAGGTGCAGCAAACCACTATGACATGTATATTCCTATGTAACAAACCTGCACGTTCTGCACATGTATCCCAGAACTTAAAGTATAATTTTTAAAAATAAAAAAAAAATCAGAATATTAGTTGCAGGTGTCAAAAGAGTAAGTATAGATAAAGCAAACTTGAAAGTTGTGAAAATATCCCTACAACCTGTGTTTGTATTTGCATGCAGTATTATTTAGGTAGATTTTTATGCATATACAGAGCTCTTCTTTTGTACCCAGTGAAATTTCTAATATAAATTATTGGAAAAATTGTTTTAACATTTGTTCCTGTCTGTTGCCATGCTTAACTCAGATTTTTTTTTTTAAAAAGCCTTTGTATAAGAGAATTACTTTGGTGACTCCATGATATTATCAGTATGTCTATATGCATACCCATACCTAGATATGGATTTAGAAACTAGAGGCTGAGTTAAAGATAGTTTGACTAGCCTGGAAAATTATTGAAATGTGGTTTAATATATATTTTCCTTTTGCTATTGAAGTTTCTGAGTTACAAATGAAGCATTTATCATCTAAATAGACAAATACATTCATTGTTCCAGGGTTTCTTTGCAGGGGTTGAGATCTTTATGAACCTCAAGCAAATACAAAAACAGTATATTGTACATTTTATCCCTAATCAAGGACTCTCCATGGTGGAAATTTGTCTGTGGTTGTGAAGATAAATTTACATGATAATCCCAAAGAAGACCACAGGGAAGGATAGAATCAAGTCAATGGAAGAAATCAGGTAAAGTGCCAATTCATAACCTGTTTCCTCCATGACAATCAAAAAGTTTACCATGGCAATAAATTTTACTTTTGTTTTTCCTGGTATACATAAAATCTTTTCGACATCTACAGGAGTGCCCAGCGGATGACTCTGCATGTGAGCAGTGGTAGAAATGTCTTTACAATGAGGAAGACAGAGTAGACTAGGAATAGGTAACTTCAGAGATGAAACCTTAGAACCTAGTCCTTCCTCTTCATGTTTCCTGTAGCGTCTTTCTTCTGCCAGTGTGCCTTCAAGCTTACTTATACTACATACTATGAAATAAATTCATACTACATAGTGTATAGATAGATATGATATGTACAATATAAATCCTATAAAACAATAAAAATAATGGTGCTATAAAATATAGAACTATCAGGAGTACAAAATCTTTGGTAAGTCAAATTTATAATAACTATCACAAAGCACCATGTTTGTGTGAGGTATTAAGGCTCTTAATATCAAATTTAGTCTTCACAAAAACTTTATCAGGAAGGTATTGGTTTTCTTCACTTCTTCAAGGAGGAAACCAAGGCAGCTTCTGCCAGGCCATACAGACAAGTTGCAGAGCCCAAACTGAATCCAGGTTTATTTGACTCCAAAGCCTTTCCCCTTACTCATTAATCAGTCTTACGTCATTTAACAAGAAGTAAATTCCTAATAAACATTATTCCGTGTTTCACTTTCAGGTTAGCTGGAATACTTCTTAAGTCCTTTTTTGTTGTTGTTGATACTTCAGTCTTTCACATTTACTTTCTGGTTTATACTAAACTTTTAGCTCAAAATTAACAAGAATTAAAAAAAAATTAGTCTGAGAAAGAGGGTGAGATGGAAATTTCTAGTTAAATATAAATAAATTTACGCCTGGTTGCTTCCCTTCCAAAACTATCATTAGGGATTAGCAATGTATAAGCTAGAAAGGAAAAAAAAAAAAGAATGGCAGATGATGCTACATAGAAGATGTCAACAAATTTTGACGTTAGAAAGCTGATGGATAAATGGCAACTGATTTAAGCAAATAAGAAAAAGAGAAAATCAAAATTTTTGTAAAGAGCTATTCCCAGTGGCAGAAGAGGACAAATGTCATAGATGGATAAAAATTTAAAAATTAAAGTCATCAGGTACCAAGAAATGTAGAAAAATTATTTGAAAGTCTGTTTAAGAAGCAGCTAGGCATCATGATTTCATTTCTACCTTTTACTAGTGCCCTACTTTCCTGAATTTTGTAGAAGAAAACAAATTTGTTTTCTGGAGAAACTAAATCAGACTGTTATTAGGCTTAGAGACACATACTGAACATTTGATGACCAAGTGAAATATACAGAGTGACCATAAGATCTCAACTCTCTTCCCATATTAAGTT
This sequence comes from Cacajao melanocephalus, assembly GCA_963573385.1. Lineage (NCBI taxonomy): Eukaryota > Metazoa > Chordata > Mammalia > Primates > Pitheciidae > Cacajao > Cacajao melanocephalus. Next base: position 36,937 of record CAUYLG010032655.1, on the reverse strand, counting down.
TCTAGAATACTGACAGTAAAGCCTGTGCCATTCATTGAACACATTCCTCAACAAAAGACTGGAATAGTACTTTTTCAGGAAGCAGAACGTTCTAAAAGGAAAATCTCATAGATTCTAAAATTTAGGATTCCTCAAGTAAGCATCTGTGTCCTTATTAATCACCCTGTAGTCATAACTGCCAATCAACATGTCTTACTCCTGAATATAAGGGATCCAGCTAGCATTTTCGTGTCTCATTTTTAAATACGAATAAATAGCCAAGGAAAGGTCTTTGAACTAAAAGGCAGATCAGTATACATATCTTTTTTTTTTTTTTTAAATGTATTTAAAGAAAAAAAGGAAGAAGACAGGATCTTGCTCTGTCTCGTATGCTGGAGTGCAGTGGCATGATCCTAGCTCACCGCAGCTTCAAACACCTGGGCTCAAGCAATTCTCCTGCCTCAGCTTCTCTAGCAACTAGAACTATAGGCATGTGCCTCCATGCTTGGCTAATTTTTAAATTTTTTCTTGAAAGTCAGAGTCTTGCATGTTGTTGAGGCTGTTCTCAAACTCCTAGGCTCAAGTGATCCTCCTACCTCAGACTCCCAGTTCTGAGGTTTGAGGTGTGAGTCCCCAGTATACATATCTGAAGAAACAGAAACAATGTAAAAAATAGAAGAATACTTCAAAATATCTGTAATATCCTCCAACAAATAAGATATTGCATTATTGAAAAAGAGAGCATGCTATTAAAAATATCAGATAAAAACAAATATTAAACAATCAAAATAATTTATTAACAGAAGATTGAAAAAAGATGAGGGATAGCCATAGAAAATATTAAATATAAAAGAAATCATGACAATATTTGTGTTTTAATCTACAAGGGCCAATATTTAGTCAATTAGATTTCCAGGAATAAAAAATAGATACAACAGAAGAAACAATTAGTGAAATCATTAATGCAAGATTTGCATTTCTAGATTAAGAGGGTCCATTAAATTCTAGCCACAATGAAAGAAAAAAGACTAATGTCAAGGCACATCATTATAAAATTTCAGATACCTAGAGACAATGAAAAGATTCTAAGTATTTACAGGATGAAAAAATAACAAAAAGGTCACACATCAAAAGGGGAATTTAGAATGTATTAAACAGCAAAATAGAAGTTAGAAAACTATGAAGCAATTCATCTGAAGTTCTGAGGGAAAATGATTTCAAACACAGAATTTCTACCTAGTTTCATTATAAACTAAATGTGAGTGTCCAGCCTTATCACTCATAGTTCAGTTAATGGCTTTTGTTTGCCACAGTGCTTGTGTAAAGTTATAACAAATTTTGGACAAGTGTTTTACTTCCTTATTCACTGTAAATCACACTATATAGAATATGCTTTACAAGGTGTTATTTTAATGCAATGGTTTCAGCCACTCACTCAAACCAACTTACCTGACACAATAGTTTCTAGACATAAAATATAATGTGAAAAAATTTAAATTTCACACAATAGTTGAAGAAAAACCCAAAACATTGTTTTACATACAAACGTCAGCAAGAGGAAGAAAGAGGTATAATTTTCTATCACTTTTCAGTGGATATACGTTATGTTCATGTATTTCTACGAGCCCTCACATTTAGCTTTTATTTTGCCAAAGTCTCAAAGAAAACAAAATTATCATCAAATATGCCTAATTTAGATGTTGAATGCCTGCCTGAAAGATGATCACCTCATTCTCCATCATCTTTTGAAGAATTGCTTCCCTGCACTGTCTTCCACCAAGGGCCACTCACGTTCAAGTCTACTCTTTTTCTCTTGGTAAGTACAGTAAATGTTTGTTATGTTTTATACAACAAATTTTACTTATCTATTTTCAGATTGTTTATTTTACTTATAAAAACATATTTCCCTTGCCCAACTGACATATTTTTCTATCCATTAAAATACTTTGCATATTTTGAGTTGGGGAAAATGCATCATAATTTTCCCCATTAAAATAGATAGATTTGTTTTCGCTTGACAACTTTTCACTCAGCAATAGGAATTTCAGAAATTAATTAAAACTGTTAATTGAGGGATAAATGTAAATAACATAAGATATATCCAAAGTCTTAAAAATTTTCCTCCCAAACACTTCTTTTCAGGAAATGAGTGGTGGTTATACTCCAGAAAGTAATGAGGATGCAAGCAAAGAAATATAGGATTCACGTAGTCGTGGCCGAGTGGTTAAGGCGATGGACTAGAAATATGGGATTCAAGAAACAAGTGTTCCAACCCAGGAAGATTGTTAGGATTTCTCAAGATGATGTTGAAAAGGAAGTGCTAGCATAGTTGTGGAGCAGGCCTGGCTAATGTCTGGTTCAAATTAGAGCAGTCTCCAAAACTGACATCTTTAGTCCATGTTACTCATAAACTTGTGTTTCTTGTCTAGGCTAGATTTTTGCTGGCTTTAGTTAACTTCATTTCTTCCTGACTGCAGACTCAAGGGGCTCTTTCACATCCTCTGATTCTCTGTTGTCCCAGGAATCAATGCCTAACCTCTGCCAGGAGTCATCTTGGCCCTTATAGTAGGCCTTATAGCAGGAGCTTTGCCCTCAACTCTCATCCATACCATTGAAATCTGGAAAGCCGACTGGGAAAGTTAAGCCTTAAGGGCCTCCTCACTCCAGTCTAATAGAATATCAAGGAAATGTGGCCAAGCACTAGACTGGTGCAATAGTAGCCCACAAGGTGAATTCTTTCTAGAGTCCTAAGTGGGAAATTGGGAACAGCCAAATGCCCAGTGTAAGCTTCCTTTCTTAAATCACCTTTTCCTCTCTCTGAAGCTATGCCAGGTGGGAAATTGTCACACATTGCATCTTACACTTTTTTTTTCTCATTATCTTTTCCTATTCTCCCCTGGATCTAGAAAATGGACATTTCCCCCCCTTCCCACCGCCACCGCTTTTCTTATGTCCTATTTTCCTTTTGCCATTGAATAGCAGTAAACTTGTCCAGAGTTTTGCCCTTGAAGAAACAAAAGAAAAAAATAATACTTTTAAATAAAGAAAAATAACAGCAGCACACTTGGCTGTCTTTTTGTTATGGGTAAAGTAGTAGCTGTGTAGTATAGGGATCTCTGTGGGTTGGGTTCTTTATGCCTTTGATATTTTAGTGGAGGAAATGAAGCAGTTTGGATAATCTTTCTTGACTTGCTCTCTCAACTGTAGCCTTGCTTCTTGGCTACTTACTGCGTACTTCTCATTTGCATATTAGCAGCTGAATCTAATCTCTTGTATTCCTTTAGTAACAAGTTCCTTCCTGTTAAATGAATACCTCAGAATGACTAGAACAAAGAGGAGAAAAACTCAAAAACTTTTAAATTACTATCTCATATTATTGGTTTATATGAAGATTCTTCTTAAATAGCCTATTAGAGCGTACACATATACACACACAGAAAGCACATATTTTGAGAAATTGTTACACATTTTTCTTGCTGCTGTCTTTACCAAAGAATTTGTCTTTAAGTTTTTTTTTTTTTTTTGCCAGCAACCTTTAACCATTTTAAAGAGGATAAGATTATGTGACAAGAAAATAAAATTACAGGGCAATTAAAAAATACTTTATTTTCTAGTTTTAAAAAGTGTGATATATAAAGAGAAACCTATAACAGCTTGTGTAAAACAAATTCAGTGTATACATAAGAGGGGTTCTTGTCTGGCTGAATTATGTAGGGATAAGGCCCCTTGGGCGTTAGTTGGGTAAGACTTTGTTAGTTTGGGGGCCCAAGTTAACTTCTATTGCAGTTAATGAATGATATTATGTTGACTAAGACGATCAGGCTTAAGGATATATACTAATAATGACAGCTACTATTGAGTATGGGCTAGATATTTTATGTACATAAATAATTATTTTTAAACATTTCTAGATAAGTAGGTATTATCCCCACTTTTAAAATGAAGAAATAGAGTTGCAATGAAGTTATGTAATACCACAAATTTCCATGGTTAGTGCTGGGCCTGGGCTGGAATTTGAGACTAGTTTCTTAGATAGACTCCAAAGACTGTGTTCTTCCTTTTATATAGTCGAAAGCCCTCCATGATCTCCTGGGAAGGTGTTATTTTTACTCTACAACACTCACAGCTTTACCACTCTTATATATATATATTTCTGAAAAGACTTCAAAATTCTGAAAGTAACTTAATAGAATATACTTACCATAGTTTACTGATATTGACATAAGCAAAGTATCAAGGATTGTAACTTGTGGGTACCTGTAAAGCTGAAGTGTTGGTTAGATGGCATTGTGCAGGGTCAAGTTTCAGGGGAGAGGATATTCCGGGCAGGAAGAATAATTGTAAAGGCTTTTTTTTTTTGAGATGGGGTCTCTGTCACCCATGCTGGAATGCACTGGTACAATCTTGGCTCACTGCAGCCTAAGGCTCAAGCAATCCTACTGCCTCAGCCTCCTGAGTAGCTGAGGACTACAGGCACATGCTACCATGCCTGGCTAATTTTCAGCAGAGACGGGGTTTCACCATGTTGCCCAGGCTGGTCTCAAACTTCTGGGCTCAAGCCATCCACCCACCTCAGTCTCCCAAAGTGCTGGGATTACTGGTACGAGCCACCATACCTGGCCAATTTAAAGACTTTCAAGACTGATAAGCCTCAATGGTGCACAGGTTTATATAGTTAGGAAGCAAAAGAAACAGTTGGTGTCTTGATTGCTACCTTGGCAATAATTAGAATGTGGCCGCTTCCCCTTTATTTCCTCATTTAAGTATTTATTTATACAAGGCTTCCTCATTTAAGTATCTATTCAGTACAAGAAGAACTTGTACTGAAGGCTTGGGAGTCATGGGAGAAGGATCTCATTAACTAACACTTAAATAACTTAACATTAAGTAAAAGATGCCTCTGTTTAAAAAGTCTTTGTGTCTACTCCACCTCATAAAACGTCTCAATGAGTTCCCCTCCATAGATAAATAGCCTGGCCCTTTAACATTTTCCAAATTCCTTTTTCTCATCTCTTTTACTCACACCTCCCATAGGAATGTGCCATTGAACCCATTGCATTTCAATTTCTTCTCTTTCTATCATGCAGAGCAATTTAGCTTTCTTTGGTCTCTTCTAAATTCAACACTCCACAACCAATTTTATGTATCCTATGTCCCTTATGGATTTTGGATGTATACATTTGTGATTTGGATATATAAATCCCACAAGGGATTTTGCTATAAAAAGGGCATCAACTCTAGCAGTCTTTGTAGTCTTAAAATTTTATTTTTTTAATTATTTTATTATTTTAAAAATATATTTAACTGAAATATAAGTGTACATATCTATGGGGTACATTATATGTATGATGTTTCGATACATATAATGTATGTTGATCAGATCCGGCTAATTAGCAAATCTGTCTCTGCAAACGTGTCATTTCTTTGTGTTAGGAACATTCAGTATCATCCTTCTGGCTATTGGAAACTATATAATATAGATTATACTCATCCCACAGTGGTATAGAACTCTAGAACCTATAGTTTTCATACTCTTGATCATGCATCACTACCAGCAAAAAAGTTTGGCATGTAAACTATATACATATAATATCAACTAATGTTTTAAATATGAATAAGCTTTCTTTCTTTATGAAAGACAATTAACAGAAGTGTAATTATTTCCCCATCTCTTAATGCATTGCTTTGCAAATCTAATGGGATACAATTATCATGTTTTGCAGACTACTGATTTACCACAACTTTATCAACAGAAAGGCTTTAGAAAGACCTGAGATTATCTTTACTTTTTAATAAGAAAACAAAAAGCCTTTTCACAAAGGAAGTACATACTTTTTATTTAGCAAATAATATTTTAGGTAAATAGTAAGCAATTGATGGAAAATAATATAGGAAGATATAGTTTTAATATTTACTAGAATGATATTCTTATCAAAAAGACTTATGAAAATACTCAAGGATACAATGCATTCTACCTATGTTACTAAGGGAAAATATATCTATTTTTCTCACTAAAAGTAAAAACATTGACTTTTATCTAGTTTGGCTTGATTTGATACTGAAATACATATTTTAAAAGGAGAAATTGTGTTTTTTATTATTTGTCCTTAAGACACAAAAATAGTTGGCTATGAAACATAATTATTTCAGTTATCCTCAAGCATCTTTTTAAATGAATACCTCTCTTCATTTTGCTTCTCTCAAGGATATCTAAACATGATTCAGGGTCAGAGTGTATCTGAAACAAAATAAATACTTACTTCTCTAAACTTTAACATATTGATTCCAAAGAAATAATAACTATAACCCAAAACCTTGCACTAGAAATATGATATTCATTTCTTTTCCAGACACCACCAAAATTTATTTTTAAAACTGTAAATGACATTTAGAAAAGTACATAAATTCAAATAACATGTCAAGTTGTTTTTTTTTTTTAATTTTCCACAGCAACACCATCCTAAGAAACCAGTCAATTCTTTCAATTAATTTCCTTCAAAGATTATTTTACCCTCACCACTTGGTTGTTCTAATTTTATTAAATCATCTTATTTAGTTTTATGGAGACAATCAGAATCTTTACTTCAAAAGATAATCTAAGACAACTGCTCATTCTATGGGATACAAGGGAAAAATAATAGAGATAATTTTCAACAACAACACATCCTCAAAAACTCTGGGAAAAATAATTTGTAAGCTATGTTAAAATATGGCACTAAATATCAAATAATAAGTTTTAAAAGAAGTCATTAATTTCCACATTATGTTTGAAAGCTGTATGAAAGTGTTGCAGTCATATTATGGACTCCCAGTGGAAAAATAAATAATTTTTCTTTCAAGCAAAATCATCAATTCCCAAAAGATACAATCAAAAAATATTTTCCCAAGCCTAAACACATGAAAGGAAAAAAAGCCTCCTGCAATTAATGAACATTTCACCAGACCTGTTATAGTCAAATTATATCTGTAAAACTTACTTTTAAATAATGACTTTAAAAAAGGAGTTTTAGAAGAGGTGACACAATGATATTCATGGTAAATATAGCCAAAGGATTTGGTTAACATCTTAGCCAAACACTAACTTCATCTAAGTTAGTGTTTTCTTAACTCTGTTGTCACTATAATTACCTAGGGAGCTTTTTAAAAAAGTACAGACCAATCAAATAATAATCTCTAAGTGTGATTTTGGATTTTGTTATTTTGTTAATGATCCTCATGGGCATTAAGAATTGAGAACATTTAATCTAAACGAATAATAATAACTGTGATTATAACCACTTTCGTTTGTTGAAGGTTCCCCTCTGTGCCAGATACTGTGTTAGGTTTAATATACATCATGCAACTTAGTATCTACAGTAAAAATGGTACTGCTTTACATGTTAGAAAACTTACCCAAATCCCCTACCATTCCGTAGCAGTGCCAAAACTCAGACCCCAAGTTGTCTTCCTCCAAAACACCATTTTCTTCACAATGTCCCTCAAGCCCCTTTTCCTCTCTTCCAGTTGTAACTGAAGGCAAATAAAGGGTTAAACAGACATGGGATCAATCAGCAACCAGCTAGAGCAATGCAAACTAATACAGAATATATTCTATTTTCATTCAAAATAAAAGCATGTAAAATTTTACTCACTGAATTAGTCTAGTCATGGTAAAGGAAACTCCAATAATAGCATTGTTTTAGGATTGTTGCAAAACAGAAACTACAATTCATAGATTGCATTTATTGGTAAGATATTTGCAAAACAGAGGGAGAGGGATAAACCACAAAAATTCAGGAGTCTGCCACCTAAGTGATATTTCTGGAGTTCAGTAGTTTGTAGCCTATGAACACATCTCCTCAAAGGTGAAAAACATTGTTGCCCATTTCACCACCCCCACTAACAGAGGCTCAATGCTTGATGGCCTTTATGGATTTTGGAGACAACATATACCTTATATAACCCAGGAGGCTTCTGGTAACGATCAGAGAACTCTCTGCAGCAAGCGAAGGATTCAACACACACGGATCTGCCAACTGGGGTTCATGATCTATCATGTATGCAGTGCGGTGTGGATCCTCTTGTGAGCACCAATAGGGGAATCTCAGACCTCTTGAATTGTTTTTTTTTTTTTTTTTTAGACGGAGTCTTGTTCTGTCTCCCAGGCTGGAGTGCAGTGGCGCAATCTCAGCTCACTGCAACCTCCGCTTCCTGGGTTCAACTGATTCTTCTGCCTCAGCTACCCGAGTAGCTGGGACAGGTGCCCGCCACCACGTCCCGCTAAATTTTGTATTTTTAGTAGAGACGGGGTTTCGCTATGTTGGCCAGGCTGTTTTCGAATTCCTGACCTTGTGATCCGCCTGCCTCTGCCTCCCAAAGTGCTGAGATAACAGGCGTGAGCCACCATGCCCGGACAACCTCTAGAATTTTGAGGTTAACTCATGCCTTCTTCTGCAGATAACTATTCCTCTCCCCAAAATCAATACTGGCCTGATACTGGGTCCTGGTAGAGACTAACTGTCTGGTTGTGGGACATCAAGTGACCATATGACCTAAGCTTTCCATTTTGTATTGGGTGTCTTTTGGTCTGTGAGAACATGAGATTGGGCATGCACAGCAACACCCTATCATCAAATGAAAATGTAACGTAGGCTTAAGTACTTTGCCACTGACTCTAGCTTTTTTTGTTATATTTTATTGGTGACAAAATACATTGACCAAAAATCAAAAGTTACATTGCCTTGATACAGTGCACCTGGGTTTGTTAAGGTCAGTGGCTGCTGCTACAAAGCTGGAGAACACAGCACAGGGCGAAGCAGAGGCAAAGCAGCCCAGCCCAACAGCTGGGGTGGGGCGGGCAGCGCCCCTCAGACCACTGCAGGGTCACAGCAGAAATCTACCCGGGTCTATGCCTCTACACGGCCTACCGGAAGAAGGGGAAACCGAAAGCCCTAAAGCAATGGGAATAAACACGAGTCCCTGCCAGAAGGAAGGCGGCCTGTACATCCCGGTCTGTCCCATGTAGAAACGGGAATCTGCAGGCGTTCAGCTCAGGACCAGTGACAGCCCCAGGCCCCGGCTGGGGGAGGCTGGAGGCCTGGCCGCCAGGCGGAATGACACCCCAAGCTAGGTGTTCGAGGGGCTGGGGCAGCTCTCCCAACTAAAATGACCCTCGGCCAATGACACCACACTCCCAGCCCCTTTCACACAGAACGCGCTGATTTCTGTGACTTGTTTCCTTCCCCCCAGCAGCAGCCATCACCCCATCAGCAAAGCTGCTTGGCGGGCAGAGCTCGCACTTTCGGAGTGCGGTGTGCAGCGCCGTGTGTCTAACCAGCATAGGACTGTCAGTACCTCCTGGGGACAGGGACAGTCCCTCTTCCACCAAATCCTCCAAAGGACTCCGGGAAAAAGCCGTCCATCCGGGAACAGCTACCTTCTCGCACCCTGGCCACAGGACCAGTCCTGGCCAAGGCCCGTCTCAGTGAGGCCAAAAGCACCTTCCTCACAGGTTCAGGGCCCTGCGCCGAGTCCGGATAGGAAGCAGCTTGGCTTCTGAGTCCAGCGGAGAACGAGGGCTTCCAGGCTCTGCGGGCAGCTACCCCAGCGGCCTGATCACCTGCTTCTTGAAGCCGCTGGAAGCTAAAACCTACAACAAAAATCCTCCTCCAGGCCTAGGCACAGGTGTTGCTCCTCTTCTCCAGTGGCGCTGGCTTGTTTAAACTCTGTTTCTGGAAGCTTCTCGCATCTCCCAGGTCCACCACCAAGATTTTAGATATAAACTTAGGAAAGTATTTTTCAGTACTCCTTTAAAAGAATCTTTAAAGTAAAAAACAAAAACAAAAAAACAGAAAAACTCCAAACACCATTATTTTCTTTAAATGAAGGCCCTCTGAGAACACAGGTACCGGGACCTCGGCGGATCCGGTCGGCTGGCTTGGGCAAATGCGCCCTCCTGGGGTTCTGTCCAGGGCACCGTGGCCTTTGGCAGGAGCCTGCTCGGTTACAGAAATGCAAAGTTTTTTCCTGAAAAGACGTAGTCCCCTTTCAATCAAAGAGAAAAATAAAAGAACAGAAGAAACGGCTACTCTGAGATGAGGATCTTCCTTCTTCCGCCCAGGCCGCACCCGGGATGGGACGGCCCCGCCTCCTTTCCCTCGGCTCCTCGCCGCCTCAGGCCAGCAGGGGGCGCTCGGCCTCGGCTCCTCTGCCTAGTTTGCTCTCCCTTCCTGTCGCTCACACAGCAATGCTTCCGTTTTAGCAGTGGAAAACAGGTATCCGTTTATTTTTATTTTTTATTACCCAGAATAAGATGCTGATGGACTAAGCCACGTTGCTTTGCTCTTCCGCCGCTGCCTTCTAATACTGGGACAGCCCCATCACCCCTCCGTGCTGGTAAGCCAGCTCTCCCTGGTATGTGGAGTTCTATGAGAGCGCCTCGTCGATCTGTGATTTAAACTCGTCGCCAAGGTAACTGTCCTGGGACAGCTCCGGCTGGGAGAGGCCGGGCTGGCTCATCTGGGAGGGCTGGCTCGTGGAGATGTAGCCCTGCGTCAGGGCACCCTGCGAGAAGCGCTGTGACGCCACATCCTGGCTGGCTTGGCTGTTGCGGAGGTTGGTCTGGCTGGGCCCAGGAAGCCCAAAGCGGTTCTTCTGGCGTCCCCCACGACCAGTCTTGCCTTTTTGGGGTGCCTCGGCCTGCAGTAGGCCCTTTGGCTTGTTCGAAATAGTCGGGCGGCGGCATGGGTGGCATGACCAGGTTGAAGTGGATGGAGATGTTCATGGCGGCCAGGTGCTGGGGCCGGCGCTAATCATGCCGATCTGGTCAGGGGTCTGGAAGTACATGCTGGAGGGCTGGCCCTGGCTGCTCAGATCATAGACGGAGCTGGGGATGATGTCGTGGGCATCATACATGGCTGTGGTCATGAAGCGGGCTCCCGGGTTGATGGTGTTGACCAGCTTGCGTGGCTTGCTGAACTGCATGAGACTCTCGCGCAGGTTGTTGAGGCTCTCGCGCTGGCCCCTGCACCAACACTTTCTGCTCCTTGTAGTAGAAGGTGGTTCCAGAGCGACTGCTTTGACAGTATCTGGCTGTGTCTCCCTCAGTACACACCTGTGACCTTATAGGGTGCTCCTTATGACCAGTTGACAGAAGAGGGAAAAACTCTGATGGTTCTGCATAATTTTGCTGTCACCAACCACAAGTAGATGGCTGTAGCATGACAGTCTCTCTCAGGGATAGTCCTGAGTGAAAGGGTAAATGGAAATCATCCTAGACAGGACATTGAATGGAAGATTTTATTCATTTTATCTGGACAAAGAGATGACCAGAAGAATGGATCTACATTGATTTCTGGGCAATTGCTGATAATTGCAAAAGTTTTTTGGTCAGCAGCACTGGAAGGTTGGTGGCAAGGGAATTTGATGGAGAATATAAATGAATGGACTTATAAAATTTGGCATCTAGTGTAAAAATAATTGTGTCTTATGTGAATGCTCACCAAATGTCATCTACTGCAGATGGCACCTGTTGCAGAAGAGTGTCAATAATTAGATGAACAAAATGATTTGGTCTCCAAATGTTAAATGCCTTTCTCCAGCCACCCCAGTGCTTGCTCAAGGAACTCATCAGCAAAGTGGCTATGGTGAATAGAGGCTAAACATGGGCTTAATAACTTAAACTTTTTCTTCTTACAAATATTGACCTGGCTACTGTTTCTGATTAGTTTCTACCTATCAACTGCAAACAAAACTACCATGTTCTTGATATGGTCATATTTATAGCTATAATAAAGGAGTCTATTGGTAGATATTGGTTTTATAATTTTTTCACACTGTGACTGGCCTAATAATTTTCTTTATGTTGTCTTTTGATATATAGATATTTTTATTTTGATAAAATTTAAAGTACCATTTTTTTTTCTTTATAGCTATTGCTTTCTTTATTCAAGAAGCATTTGGCTACCCTCCAGTCACAGAAATATTTCTTTCTATATTATAGAATTTTGGATTTTACACTTAGGTCCGTGATTCACCTCTAAGTAATTTTTGTGTATGGTATAGGTTAGGCGTCAGAATGCATTGTTTTTATATGAATTTCTAGTGGTAGCACCACTTGCTTAAAAAAATTTTATTTTCTCATTGGATTGCTATAGAGCCTTTGTTGAAAACAAAACCAAAGAAAAACCTTGAATAAATATCAGTCTGTTCTGTTCTACTGATCTGTTTGATGAACCTTATGCGAGCTTACACTGATTCATTACTGTAGTTGTATAGCAAATCTTGAAATCAGATAATATAAGCCCTCCAACTTTAGTCTTTCTTAAGATTGTGTTGGACATTTTGAATTATTCGCATTTACATACATTTTAAAATTAGATTATCAATTTTGACAAAAAAGCCTGCTGAAATTAAAATTGTGACTGATGTTACCTGTTTTTGATGTCTTGCTGGTGAATGAGGAGTGCCCTATTTTTCCCAATAGGAGTAACTATCTAATTACTAAATGTTACAAGACTTTGTTAAATTAAACTTCAGTGCTAATTCAGTACCTTCCTTATATTGTCATCCTTTATGTTTGCCGAGGATGTAACTGGTGGTATTGTCTTCTCTGTGTGGCCCAGGCTGAAAAGGTCAGTGTAATCCTAAAGTGATTCTTTATCTTCTGCTTCTTGCCAAAAATATGATAGTTTCCATGAAAACAAACACCAGTGAAAACATAACACAGAGGAAACTATAATAAATGTACTAGAAACATGTGTTTATAAATACAGAAAAGAAAAACCTTCTTTCTGGCCAGTCTAGTGGTCACCATGTGCTTATGATCATTGGCACTTGTCCATAAGTGAGTTAGGTTTTATTAAGCAACTTCAGTTAGGGCATTTCAGAGTACAACCATGCCAGTAAAAGACTTTAGGACTCCCTGTTGTCAATTTGACATTGTTTAATCACAATCTATTCTTTTGTATTTACAAGGACTGTAAAGATGAACTTCTCTAACAATTCAGTCAGAAGCCCTTTGAAACCCCTTATCAGGAACTCAGACCTTGATTTACGCAGTAAGGTGCTTCAGTAGCTGCTCACAGTATTTTGTTTGTTTGTATCTTAAAGTTGATATGCTTCCTAATGAATCACAGTGCTTTAAAATATAGTTTAAAAACTTGATCCAGACACATAATCTGTCTCATAGTACAATTCATAATGTATTACCAAAGCTATAGAAAGGCATCGAATTCTGAAACTTGCTTAAAGAGCCCTTACAGAAGGGAAGTCTGTTTAATTTAAGTGAGTGGATATTTTGTGGGGTTTTTTTTTTGGCTGAACATAATCCACAGAGGACTTTGAAAATAAAACAGAATGGAGCAAGATCTAAGAGACCAAAGATAAATGAACTGAATGTAGAATTTGTATGGCTAAAAATGCTGTCTGTTCCAGGTGCTGGTATATTCCATAGTCACTGTGTGGTCAAATTGGCTGTATGCTGATGGTTCACCAAACTCATATTTAACATGTGGCTACTCAGTTTTAGACTTGTATTAAGCCCAGGGGATAAGCACAGTAATAAAAAGCTGTTCATGCCTTAGATAATTTCACAGCCTAGTGAGAAAGGAATATGTAACAACTAATTCTACTAATAAAATGTGATAGAGTTATGTACGAAGTATTCTGAGATCACTTCTGGAGAACAATGGGTACTGCTTGGCAGAGAAGCTATATATATTTGCGGAAAGAGGACAAAGAGATTGACCAAAGAGGTGGTATTTGAAATAGATTTTAAAGAATCGAGGAGTGGCAAGTCCGAAATAAAAGACAGCATGTGCAACTTAAGTCTAGAATAAACTTTAGGATGTGTAAATTCTCAGTTCTATCACTGACTGAGTTAATACATCATCAAAATACTTTTAAAAAATCTATATTCTGAATCTGTATCTTTCAGGATTATGTTAAGTTGTGGTAATTAATATTGCCACTTACTGTTCCTTCTGTTACAGTTTTGATCAGGAAACCAAACACTCTGTCATTGATAAAGGAGGCAAATAAACATTTTAGCTTATTGGCAATCTGAATTATTATAAAATGTTTTCTTTTATCTGCCAAATGGTAGCTGATGCTGTGAAAGAATTGCTGTCCACGAACTGTCTGCACAACTCAGGAAGAAATCGGTTATATTGATGCAGCACTCTCAGAGTCTGTGCTTCCCTAGCCAATGTAAACTCTGAATGTTGCTAGAGGTGCCTTTGCATGTTTTGAATTACATAATTGTCCTTCATGAAAGATAAAAGAGCTATTTTACTTCATGCTTATAATCACAGCACTGTGGGAGGCTGAGACAGGCAGGTTGCTTAGCCCAGGAGTTTGAAACCAGCCTAGGCAACATGATGAGACTCCATCTCTATAAAAAACACATGACTTAGCCAGGTGTGATGGTGCGTGCCTGTAGTCCCAGCTACTTGGGAGGCTAAGTGGGGAAGATCTCTTGAGCACAGGAGGTTGAAACTGCAGTGAACTGTGATCATACCACTGCACTCTAGCCTGAATGACAGAGCAAGACCCTGTCTTAAAAAAAATAGGAAGAATATCTTATGAAGAACTAAATACACAATAAAACTTAAAAAAATTATATACTTTGCTATATAATTACCTGAAGAATAGCTATTAATAGAGCCTGCTCCAGGAGCCTCTGTCCTGGATTCTTTGGTGAAACCCTTAGGCATATGTGACCAAGGAAAATCTCTAAAGAGATTGGTCTAGTTCTATTTGGTTTTTCTTCTTATTCAGTTATTTAATTCTCTTCTTTGTCTTTTGAGTTTGGGTCTTTCCTTGTCTAAAGTGGAGTAGCCACTGTCCTTGTATCAAGGCTTTAAATATAATTATCTAGTACTCTTAATGCTCCTATTAGAAATTGTTTAGCATTCAGACTAAAACAGAGAGTTCACATTATGTGTTCCTCGGCAACGTTTATCGAGCAACAAAGACAAAATCAAGATTCTATTTTGTAAAACCTTGCAGTATCTTTCATTAACCAAGAATTTCTTCTGATGATATCTACCCTATCTCTTTTTTCCTTTGGTTTGAAAAAGCCATGGCTAGGATTTTCTCAAACACTTTAGATTTTCTATTACTTTATTCTTTTCAATAAAGATGATTTCCCACACCATTATCAGGAAGAAGTAAAATATATGAAATGGGTGCTTAATGGAACACAATGAGGAACACCTCCTGAGGACAAGCTAAATGGATTACATCTTTGTCTTTTCTTATTAGCGCCCTTTCTTAAGCCTTTAGAAATCTATTAGCACATTTTGGAGCTGTCTTCATTGCTGATATGGTTTGGCTGAGTCCCCACCTAAATCTTATCTTGAATTGTAACTCCTATAATTCCCATGTGTTGTGAGAGGGATCCAGTGGTTGATAATTGACTCATGGGGGTGAATTACCCCATACCTTTCTTGTAGTAGTGATCTCAGGAAATCACATCGTTTTATAAAGGGTTTCCTTTTTCGCTTGTCTCTTGTTCTTCTTGACTGCTGCCATGTAAGTTGTGCCTTCTGCCATGATTATGAGGCTTCTCCAGCCACATGGAACTGTGAGTCTATTAAACCTCTTTTTCTTTATAAATTACCCAATCTCAAGTGTGTCATTATCAGCAGCATGAAAATGGACTGATATAGTTGTAGAAACAGATAAGCTAGATTACAAATTGATCTTTGCTGAAGACATACTCCAGCATGAAGATATTTTAAGACTTATGAACAAAATGAGGGTGTTTCTCTAGCTTACTTCTGTATGTTAGTATTTAATACAATATTTGTTGAATGAATAAATGAATGAATGAAGAGTTTAGAAGTTTAGACTTGAAAAGACACCACAATGCTTTTTTTAAAAAAGGAAACTTTTAAGCCTGTAGTTTCTAGTCATTTTACTAATAAAGAATGATTTTGACTCACAAAAGGTTCTGCCAGGTTGCTTCCAATTTAGAAATAAAGAAATCCGTCTTTTTGATGTCTATAGTCCCTTACCTGAGCGTTTGGAGGTTTTCTAACCAAAATCAGAAGAGTATAACTTCCAATAGAGATTTATAATTATTGAATGTTGGTATTCACATACGTATTTTACTTAATTCAGTGTCTTCTCTTCAATCAGTTGTTGACTTAACTACTGAATTTGTCACTGAAGTAAGCAATAGGTGCAGCTCAATAAAAATTAACAAGAACACTGAATTAAATGGTGTGGGGTGTTGTGAGGGGGTGTAAACAGTGGGTGAAGAGTAAGGATAGAGCCCTCCCAGTAAGGCACAGAAAATGCATTTTTTCTCATCTCAAGAATTAAAATGATTTCAAAATTGTGAAATGTTGCATTTTAAAAAAATTTTACAGATGAAAAAGGTGGAAGATAAAATAATTTAAGAAGTCCTATTTTGTCTAGTATAGGGAAAAAGAGAACATAGCTTTATGAGTTTTTAATGACCAGTCTATTAAGGTAGAAGTCAAACTATATCTATGTTAAAGCTTTAGTTTAACTAATCAAAATGAAATGATCAGGAAACAGATTTTTTTTTTACCTGATTCTTATACTGTTATTTTACTTTACACTTTAGTTTTGAGGAAGAGGACATAAAAAATCTTGAATTTCACTCCTGTTGCTCAATGACAATGTTCAGAGAAATGTGGCATTTTAACTATCATTTTGGTAAACTTGGTTATTTTTGTATGGTCATCTGTCCCTAAACTACATTATTAAGGATATTCTTAACTCTGTTATTTTAAATATAAAAATATTAAAAAAAAAAAAAAAAAAAAAGCCAAAATGCTGAAATGTTTCTACCCTCTACCTGGGCAGGTGGAAGAGGAAGGATGAGGAGGAAAAACACAAAAGGATATGCCTTAAATATTATTGAATTTTAAGATAGGAATTAAGAATTTAACTTTTACAAAGTTGTTGCTGCTTAAAGAACATAATACTCTTAAAAATTTTCTGTCAAATCTTCCAAACTATGTATAGAGTTCATGTGATTTGCTCTCTCTGTATTGCCTTATTTTTAACTGTTATATAGGTAGTGCTAATTTCCTAATAGTAATTATCTAGTAGCATCTTGCCATAAAAGCAATATATGTCCACTAGAGTATTGAGACATGACAGATGAAAAACAAAAAAGAAAATAAAAATTGTTGGCAATTCCACCATCTGGAGACATTTCTTTTTTTATTTAGAATAGATTCTCATTAAAAATGATAACAGTTGAAAAGTCAGCATAACAACATTTGAAAATGTTAACAACATATGAAGTGAAAAATAATCAGATTAAAACAACAACAACAACAACAACAACAACAACAACAAACAGTTCTGAAAACAGTTCTGGCCAGGCGCAGTGGCTCAAGCCTGCAACCCCAGTGCTTTGGGAAGCCAAGGGAAGGCAGATGACTTGAGGTCAGAAAATCAAGACTAACCTGGTCAACGTGGTGAAACCCCGTCTCTACTAAAAATACAAAAATTAGCCTGGTGTGGTGGCGCACGCCTGTAATCACAGCTACTCGGGAGGCTGAGGCAGGATAATCGCTTGAACCCAGGAGGCCGAGTTTGCAATGAGCCGGGATCAAGATCGCACCGCTGCACTCCAGCATGGGTGAGAGAGCAAGGCTCAGTCTTAGAAAACAAAACAAAACAAGCAAAGAAACAAAAATAGTTCTGGATCAAGTATACATACCTCTTTTTATTCCTCCTAATTAATACAACAATCTTCTGTTCTCTCTGGCCAAAGGACCAGGCAAAGGGTAATCTAGCAAAATAGAAAGCTTTTAGACAACAACCATCCTGCTCTAAAAAAAAGTCACAGAAAAAAGCACTGCTCTATCTTTATCCCAGTGAGTAAAAGTCTCCACCCCAAGGTGAACACAAGTCATATCTTACATGTGTGTTTGTTCAATATGCATGCATTAGGACTACTTTCATGAATATTCATATCTTATCCTATACTAAAATCTATTGAATTGTATATATAGCATACCTCTTCAGCATAAAGCTCCTACCCTAAACCCTTCTTGTGCTAAGTGTCTGTCTTTGGTCTTTGCCAGAAGCTGTGCTTCCCAGCGTGCAGGATGGCGACCTTGTAGGCTGTAACGCTTTATAAGAAATAAAGCTCTTCTTTTCTAAATTTATATTGTATGATTTTGTTGTTGTTGTTGTTAACAATAATAATAGCATTGAAGAAATTTCAAGAAGTCATGTAAGCCCACAGGAATACTTGTATATACAAATCATATGGTCATTTATTTTGACATTAATATTTCCAAAGATTTACATTCTGTAGCCAATCTCTGTAAGTTAGTTGAGTGCCAATTCTCTTTCAATAGAGAAAAATCTTTGTAAGGTTTAACAAATTTCTCACGTGAGATGAATTTTCTTGTACTTGCTAGTTGGTATATACCTCATTTAATGAAATATTTATGTTATTCCTGTTACTTACAAATTCAGTCAAAATTAAGATTATATATATATATATATATATATATATATAAATTTTATTTGGTTTGTCTGAGGCAATGTTACATATTATGGGGTTTCCTGTCATTTTTCAAGTTGAAAATTTTTTCTTAAGATAGTGTATATTTTCAAGTGTTTCTGAGAACAGATACACCTGTTCAAATAATTTAGTGATCACTTATCAGTGAGTTATGGTATTTTCATTAAAACAGTAAAGATTTTAAGAGGAATTTCTCCCAGAACTATTGCTTCTACCAAGTTTTAAAAAGAATTACTCTAAAAGTTCTCAAATAGTAGGCCAAGAAAATGTCAAAACAAGTTTTAATTTTGACCATGCGTGAAACTACTAAAATCTGCATGAATCAACTCATGTGCCAAATAAAGTTCAAACACTTAAGATGTTATTTTCTGGTTCTCTTTTTTTCAAACCCAACAGTTTGCAGAAAATGGTTTTTTCAATTATACTTTATCTTTCAATTATGTAAGAAAGTAAAATTCTTGTCATCTGGCATAATTTGTTGCTTCAAAGACATAACTGGGTATTAATTTTATATTTGGTAGAAAAGGTATAATATATTTGAATCATAGCATAGTAGAAAATTCAGTTTAAGTGATTGCATTGATGCAACTCTACTAGATAGAAAATAATATAAACTTGGAAAGCAATTTTCTTCTAGGTTTTTTCTACTGTATTATCAGGTAAATTAGAAAACTGTATAGAGGAAATGAAATTATCATCACCATTCCCCTTTTGTTGAGGGCATACTTTGTTCCAGACCTTGATCTCACAACAATATTTTCATTATATCATTTAATCCTCACAAGCATTCCATAAGGTAGGTTGCTCTCATTATTCCAGTCTTGAGAGGAGGTATCTGAAGCTTCAAAAGATTAGGTTCCCAGTTCCCAAGAGACAGAGCTGATTGCTAATTGCCTATGTATGTTGAAAGTCAGCACTCTAATTAGAATGGTTTATAGAGAATACTTTTTTCTCCCTTTTTCTTCTTAAATCCAAAATGGTTGGATTTTTCCTTTCAGTCATCCTTAGTTTTAGCATGTGCTTACCTTGCTTTGTCTCCTTGTTGATGCCAAAAGGGTCAGGGCTCAGAATTTAACTTTTTTGTGTTTGATTGTTTTAGTCAATTTTCATTTTGAAATAAAAACTGGCTTATGCAGAGCAGAAAATTCATCCAACATATTTAGAAATTTGAGGAGCTTACTTGTCTTTCCCTTGAGTATGGGCTGTCAAAGTGATCTACTTCTAATAAACAGTATAAATAAGGAAAAGAGTAACTTTACAGTAGAGAAAACTTACAGATAATACTTTGACCAGGTGATCCAATTTAATATCATCAGTTATGTTGATATCATGTATACCCTGACATGCTAAGAAGGGCCCTTCACATGTGTAGTATTTCCACAGTTTAACCATTTTAAAAAAAATCTCAAGTCTAATAATGAACAGATACTATCCTAACCCAAATTGAGAGACATTGTATAAAATTCCTGACTAATGCATGTAATGCCAACACTTTGGGAGGCCAAAGCAAGAGGATCACTTGAGTCCAGGAGTTTGAGACCAGCCTGGGCAACATAGTGAGACCTCATCTCTACAAAAAATAAAAATAAAAAATTTGCCAGGTATGGTGGCATGTACTTGTAGTCTCAGCTATTCTAGAGGCTGAGATGAAAGAATCACTTGAGCCCCAGAGGGAGGTCAACATTGCAGTGAGCCATGATTACACCACTGCATTCCAGCCTGTCTTAAAAAAAGAGAAAAAAAAAGAAAAAGAAAAAATTCCTGACCAGGATATTTTAAAAGTGTCAAGGTAATGAGAAACAAGAAAAACCTGAGAAGCTATCACAGATTGGAGAGGACTAAGGAGACATGAGGACTAATGAAGTATCAGTGGTTGGCTCTGGACCACAAGAGAAAACATTGGTGGAAAAATTGTTGAAATGCACATAAAGTCTGTGTTAATCTGTCTTCATTAATGGGTAGTGCACCAATGTTAATCTCTTCATTTTGATAAATTTATCATGATTCTGTAGGATGTTAATGTTAAAGGAAGCTGAGCAAAGGGTATACAGGAACTCTTTATCTTTGTAAGTCTTTGTAATTTAAAGAATTTAAAAATGAAAAGTTAAAAAATACCCAAAAACATCAGTTTAAATTATTGCTTCCTGGTTTACAGTATTTAAAATTTAAAGAACTTAAAAAGTTAAAAAATACCCAAAACATTGGTTTAAATTATTACTTTGTGAGGTTACAGTAATAACCTCTTTATTGGTCTGCTTATCTTCATTTTCCCTTACAATCCATTCTCCACATTGCCACCAGAAAAATCTTTCTAAAATGAACATATGATTGTCTTTTGAACAACGTTCAGTTGCTCCTCATAGCTTTCAAAATAAAGGTCAAATTCATTAGTTTATCCTTCTATGTAGGATAAATCCCTTTCTTTAAAATATTACTATTATTTCCCAGCACACACTTTGCTATAGTCTTAAGGAATTATCAGCAGTTTCCCAGAGATGTCAGGAAGCTCTGTAGCTTCATATTACCAAACATGCTGTTTCTTTTAATGAGAATGTCTGTCTCCTTTTCTTCTTTTACTACTTGTTCTTAGAAACTCTGCACAAACTTGACTGCTTTTTGGAAGGGTTTTCTTATATCAGTCTAAATAGTTTGTTCCCTTCTGTGTACTCCCTTTGCGAATAGTCCAAAGTTGTATCATAAAATGTTTGTACTGTACTGTAATCATTCATTTACCTCTCTGTCTCTCTCCCTGAAGTCAGGGACCATTAAAGTCAATTTTATTGATATATAATTTATATACTGTAAAATTCATCCTTTTGTGCATTCAGATTTATGAATTTAGACAAAAGTATATTGTACTATAACCACCACTACAATCAAGATATAGAACAGCTCCATCATCCTCCCAAATTTTCTCATCCTGGTTTGCAGTCAGCCCCTTCTCTCACTTCCTTAACTATTGGTTTTTATTTGGTGTCTCTAGTATTGACTTTTTCAGGATGTCATACATAGGTAGCCTTTTGAGTGGAGCTTCTTTTGCTTAACACATTTGAGATTCATCCATGTTGGTTGGCACATCAATAGTTTGTTGCTTTTACTGCTGAATAGCATTTCATCATATTAATGTATAATTGTTTATTTACTCATCAATGGAAGAGCATTTGGGTTGTTTTCAATTTTTGGCAATTATAAATAAAACTGGAAACACATAAAATCATTTATGTATTGATTATTATGTAAATATAAGGTTTTACTTCTCTTGGGTAAATAGCTAACAGAAGGATTTCTGAGTCACACAGGAAGTTTGTTATTTTTATAAGACATTGCCAAACTGTCAAAGTGCTTATAGTTTTTTTTTTCATTCTGTTCAGCACTGTATTGCTCTGTATCCTCTCCACCCCTTCATATTGCCAATCTTCTAAATTTGCATTTTCTTAATAACTAATATTAAACATATTTCATGTGCTTATTTGACATCTATACATCTTTTTGGTTGTCTATTCAAAGCTTTAGCTGACTTGTTTTCTTACGATTGAGTCTTGAGAGTTCTTTACATATTCTGCAAAAAAGTAATTTATTAGATATGTACTTTACAAATATTTTCTCAATATTGGATGAGTTTCAGACATGCTGAAGTTTACACATTGATAATCTGTAGTTAGGAATTTACAGATAGCACGGGATTCCATTGAGACTCAATTGGGGATTCAGTTGGGAATTTGACAAAGGCTAGGGAAGGACAAGTGGTTTATTACTGTACAATAAAGAACAGGATTCATTAGTGAAGTTTAGAGCATAGACCCAAGGTAGCTGAATATGAGGTGGGTATGCCTCAACCTCTTGAGCCCACAACAACTGAGTTTCCAGTTTATAAGAAAACAAGTTTTTAAATCCCAGTTAGGGTACCATATTGCTCAAGATTCAGGTTGGAACCTGAAATGATTTGTTTCAGATATTCGCAGTGGCCAGTGACTAGGTTTCCTAAAAATGGTTTCCAAGATAAGTGTTTAGAATTTGCATTTTTGTAGTTATATTTGGCTTTATATCTATAATTACTTGAAAGTGACTTGCACATGGGCCACTGGATATTAGAGTTTCCTGTACAATAGTGGAAAATTTTTAAATGACATAAATCATGGAATCAACCTAAATGCCCATCAATAAGAGTCTGGATAAAGAAAATGTGGTACATGTACACCATAAGATACTATGCAGCCATGAAAAAGAATGAGATTACGTCTTTTGTGTGAACATGGTTGGAGCTGGAGACTATTATTCTTAGCAAACGAATGCAGGAACAGAAAACCAAATACCACATGTTCTCACGTAGGAGTGGGAGCTAAATGATGAGAATATGTGAAAACAAGGAAAAAACAGACCCTAGGATCTACTTGAGCATAAAGGGTAGAAAGAGGGAGAGGAGCAGAAAAAATAACTATTCGGTATTGGACTTAATACCTGGGTGTTGAAATAATCTGTGGAACAAACCCCGTGACCTGCATTTACCTGTATAACCTTCACATGTACCCCTGAACCTAAAATAAAAGTTAAAAATAAATAAAATGACATAAATTCTTAATAATAGAGCTCTATCATATTTTTATGTTGAAATGTGGAGCCAGCTATTCAAAAACATTTTTATCTAAGACTACTAAATTATACTTGAAAAAAAATCTTGATAAAGATGTAAAAATAAAATACAAACTCTGTATACACTATGAAAGCCATTTTATTTTTTAAAATATGTATATAAAAACATATATAGAAAAAAGACTAGAGAGAAATATAGTAACAAGTTAACAGCGTTTATCTTGAGTGATAGTTTATCTTGAATTGCAGGTGATTTTTCTTCTCTATTATACTTATCTGTTTTGCCCAAATCTCCTCCAATCCGTGTGTATTTGTTTTGTTGACATAAACAAATAAAATAGCAATAAAACAAAAATAGCTTCAGTGGTTGAAATTGTCTAAATTCTTCCCCATCTGGGTCCATGTTGGGCTACCCTTTGCACCAACCAAGCCTGGCATGGAAGTGAACCCAAACGTCCAAAACCAAGGAATACCAGTCTACAAGAGACAGTCTAAAATGGGAAGTGTCACGGGATTGAGTATTACTCAAGCGTCAAAAAAACTTTAAGGAGAATTGATAACTAAAAATCAGTGATGAATGTAGATGTCCAAATCTAAAAGGTTAAAAATGTAGCTTTAAATAGCAGACAGAGATGAGTCAAAGCCAAACAAATAAAGGATGAGAATAGGAACAAGTTAGGAAGAAATTGGTGGGGCCCTTGAGGATTGCAATGAATTCTCCAAAATGAGCCTAGGGCTCATTTTTATTTTGGTTGCTAGTTCTTGGGAGGTGAGGTTTACTTAAACACAGTGTTAAGTATCATGGAGAGAGAGAAAATGGTTTTCAAAATACCCAGTTTCTCTTTACCAAGTTTAATGTACTTTGATAAACACCCATATTACCAGTCCTTTCTGCCACATCTTCATTTATCAAGATTCTTGAAGGTCTAGCTCAAGTTCAACCTTCTGTTGGAAACCTTCCCCAGTCCCCCTAGTTGGATATGATTCCTCACTACCTCCTGTAAAGTCCTGCAGATTTTATTTATGCCATTTATAAGGAACACAAGTTTGTCAGCACTATGAAATATCAAACTGTCCTTTCAGGTTTGAAAACTTACAGAAGCTTGACCTGACATATATTAGGCTGCTTTATGTGACACACTGTGTGTAACTTTTAGAGAAACTACCTAAATGACAAAGTGCTATAGATATACACACATTTATTAAGAGGAAAATGATAAGGAAGGTTGTCACCAATTGCAAATATACTCCTCTTGGAAGCTATATTTTATCTTAGTAGCTAATACTTTCACATACCAACTGGGTCTTTCCTGCTTGCTTTTGAGTCATAAATTGCTGTTTAAAAACTGGCATGCTTCCCACAGTCCAAGTTTGCTCATTAAATTATCATCTAGAACATTTCCTTTACTTAGACTGGTAAGATTTAATTTAGGCCTCTAGGCTACTGACGTTTCCCAGTTAATCATGTAACAGTAATGCTGTTGAGGTGAGAGCAGAGGAGAGACAGGATAGACTGTCATACTTTCATTTTAAAGAAATAGATATATCAACAAATTACGGTAATTGCTGCTTTTTCTCACCTTGCGTGTTTTTAAATTAATGAAATGACTCTAATGTTTTTGATTCCTAAAATTTTTTTGTCTTCTGGGATTTGATGGCCTTTTGATGAAGTGGTGCTACTTCTGATTATGTTGTGTTGTCTCAATTAACTTGCAAATCGACTTTCCATTCTTTTTTATTCTCAATCAACTGTGTACTTTGAAATGAACTTTTGACACCTCCCATAACAAAGGCTGTCATTCTTTTAATAATTTTCTTACTTGACTTTCATTAGGAAGTCCTACAGACACCTTAAACTCAAATAAATAGAAGCATTGTATTTTTTTCATTCTGCTTCTTCTGTAAAGTCTCTTTTCTAGAGTCTGGGAATTATTCTAATTCTGTCTTTGTCATCTCCCACACACAATCAATCACCAAATCTTTTCTTGCCAAACCAAAAAAAATTACAAATAAAGTACAAATTGCAGAGATTTTAGGTAGTCAATATATAATACTTCCTTTTCATTTTCCAGTGCAGAATCAGTTGAGGAATAGAACGTCAGAGAGAGGAGACTACAGCATTATCTTAATTGCTGCAGCTTAATGTACAGGGCTAAATGAACCAATTAGGATGTCTTGAAAGCCTGTGTCTCCTCTCACACCTCCCATCTATGTCTGAAGAAAGTTCTCCTGTGAGCAAACTTGGTATTCAATAGTTAATCTAAGCTCTTTGCTTCCCTGCCTGTTTGATGGAGAAAGGAGAAAAGATTAAAATCCTCAGTAATCATGGATGATTGACAAAATATGAACGAATGACTTCCAACCATTAATACAGCATTATATATTCTCCATGGAGAGGAGTGAATAAGAGGTCAAGCAAGAGACCAGAAGTTCATGTTAGAAAAATATCAGCTGGAAAAAGAAAAAACTAAAAATACCTTAACTTTTCTGTAACAAGAGATTGGAGGAAAACAGGGAGAGTGTGGAGTGATGGTAATAAAGAGTGGAGATTATTTCAAGAAGAAAATAGCTAAACAGAGTGCTAATGCCACTCTTACACATGACACTCTTTCTAGAAGTTTTTGAGATCATGGTCTTTTTAAAAAGAAAAAATTTCAATAGTTTTTGAGGAACAGGTGGTATTTGTTTACATGGAAAAGTTCTTTAGCAGTGATTTCTGAGATTTTGGTGCATCCATCACTTGAGCAGTGTACACCTCATTCATTGTCTAGTCCTTTATCTGTCAACCCTTCCCATCATTTCCCCCAAGTCTCCAAAGTCCATTGTATCATTCTTATGCCTTTATGTCCTCATAGCTTAGCTCCCACTTATAAGTAAGAAAGTATGATGTTTGGTTATCCATTCCTGACTACTTTACTTAGAATAATGGTCTCCAGCTCCATCCAGATTGCTGAAAATGGCATTATTTTGTTCCTTTTTATGCTGAATAGTATTCCATAGTATGTGTGTGTGTATATATATATCGCATTTTTAAAATCTACTCTTTGATGCATTTGGGCTGGTTCCATATTTTTGCAATTGTGAATTATGCTGTTATAAACATGCATGTGCAAGTGTCTTTTTCATATAATGACTTCTTTTCCTCTGGTGGATACCCAGTAGTGCTATTCCTGGATCAAATTGTAGATCTGCTTTTAGTTCTTTGAGGAATCTCCATATTGTTTTCTATAGTGGTTGTACAGGTTTATATTACCACTAATATTGTAAAAGTATCCAGTTTTCACTGTGTTCCCATCCACATCTACACTTATTTTAAAATTTTTAAATTATATCCATTCTTGTAGAAGTGAAGTAGTATCTTATGGTTTTGATTTGCATTTCCTTGATAATTAGTCATGTTGAGCATTTTTAAATGTTTGTTGGCCATTTGTATATCTTCTATTGAAACTATTCATATCTTTAGCTCACTTTCTGATGGGATTATGAATTAAAAACAAAAATCCTATAATTATCTCAATAGATGCAGAAAAAGCATTTGACAAAATCCAACATCCCTTATGACTGAAACCATCAGCAAAATAGGCATAGAAGGGACATGCCTTAAGGTAATAAAAGCAGTCTATGACAAACCCATTATACATAAACCCATTATGACAGCCAACATTATACTGAATGGGAAAAGTTGAAAGCATTCCCCCTGAGAACTGGAACAATACAAGGATGCCCACTTTTACCACTTCTATTCAACACAGTGCTGGAAGTCCTAGCCAAAGCATTCAGACAAGAGAAAGAAATCAAAGGCATCCAAATCAGTAAAAAGGAAGTCAAATTGTCACTGTTTATCATTGTTATGATCATATACCTAGAAAATCCTAAAGACTCATCCAAAAAGTTCCTAGATTGGATAAATAAATTCAGTAAAGTTTCAAGATACAAAATCAATGTACACAAATTAGTAGCATTGCTATATACCAACAGCGACCAAGCTGAGAATTAAATCAAGAACTCAACCCCTTTTATAATAGCTGCAAAGAAAGAAAATATTTAGGAACATACTTAACCAAGGAGGTGAGAGACCTCTTCAACGAAAACTACAAAACACTGCTGAAAGAAATCATAGATGACACAAACAAATGGAAACACATGCCATGCTCATGGATGGGTAGAATCAATATTGTGAAAATGACACTATTGCCAAATGTAGTCTATAAATTCAATGCAATTCCCATCAAAATACACCATTATTTATGGCAGAACTAGAAAAAACAATACTAAAATTCACAAGGAATCAGAAAAGAGCCTGCATAGGCAAAGCAAGACTAAGCAAAAAGAACAAATTTGGAGGTGTCACATTACCTGACTTCAAACTATGCTACAAGGCTATAGTCACCAAAACAGCATGATACTGATATCAAAATAGGCACACAGACCAAAGGAACAGAATAGAGAATCCAGATATAAATCCAAAAACTTACAGACAACTGATCTTTGACAAAGAAAACAAAAACATAAAGTGAGGAAAGGACCCCCTATTCAACAAATGATGCTGGGATATTGGTAAGCCATAGGTAGAAGAATGAAACTGGATCCTCATCTCTCACCTTATACAAAAATGAACTTAAGATGGATCAAAGATTTTCATCTAACACCTGAAACCATAACAATTTTAGAAAATAACATCGGAAAAACACTTCTAGACATTGGCTTTGGCAAAGACTTTATTAACAAGAACCCAAAAGCAAATGCAACGAAAAACAAGATAAATAGATGGGACTTAAGCAAACTAAAAAGCTTCTGCAATGTAAAAGGAAAATCAGCAGAGTAAACGGACAACTCAAAGAGCGGGAGAAAAATATTCACAAACTATGCATCTGTCAAAGGACTAATATCCAAAATCTACAATGAACTCAAACTAACCAGTGGGATTATTCTTTTTCTAACAGGTTCATATTTCTCCTTGAAGGCTGAGATAAATGACATCTCTGTGAGATCTCTGATTTGTGTAGGGAGAAGGCAGTTAGTTCTCTGTCACCTCCGTTTACAATTGCAATTGGTACATGTCTTTCAGAATTTACATTTCAATGTAACCTTTTATACCTCTTTTATTCACACCAGAATAGGACTTTTTTGAAAGCAGAGATAATATGCTGCACTATCAATGACCAGTGCAGATTTTGCTTAAGAATGTTTATCACCATATAAATAGCAAAAATAAAATAAATATCTACAATTGGAAATGACCTAATATCCTTTGAATGAACAAATGTAATGGATTATGTTAAACCACAAGTGGAGTACAAAACAGCTTCCAAAAGTTATATTTTAAAAAACATATTGGCCGAGCATGGTGGCTCACACCTGTAATCCTGGCATTTTGGGAGGACAAGGCAGGTGGATCACCTGAGGTCCCGAGTTCGAGACCAGCCTGACCAACATGGTGAAACCTTGTCTCTACTAAAAATTCCAAAATTAGTCAAGTGTGGTTGTGCACACCTCTAATCCCAGCTATTTGGGAAGCTAAGGCAGGATAATCACCTGAACCTGGGAGGCAGAGTTTGAAGTGAGACAAGATCATGCCATTGTACTCCAGCCTGGGCAATAAGAGCCAAACTCTGTCTAGAAAAAAAAATTTCTATATATAGACATATGTTTAGTAATGAGAGGAAAAAAAACCCAAACTCTGATAACATAGGTGGGAAAAAAGAAATCATTCATAAAATTATATAACAATATTTAAAATTTATATATACACATGTAAAAGATGCACATATATGTATGTATATGTTTCCACATTTTTATTGAGATTTGACAAAAATTGTACGTATTTAAGATGTACAATGTAATATTTTGATGAAATGTAAGGTGAATCAATACAAGCTAATTAACATGTCCATCACCTCATACAATTACTAGTGTGTGTGTGTGGTGAGAACATTTTCTATTACATGAAAAGACTCATGTAATAAGGGACAGGGGGATAGGCAAATTTCAAGTATATAATTCCTTATTAAATACATTATTATTATTATTAACTTTAATCACCATGCTGTACAATTAATCTCATTTTATCTTATAATTAACAATTTGTACCTTGACCTTGTCTGATTTGGGTCAAAGGGTACAGACATATATTTTTTAATAGAAAACATACCATAATGTTAGCCATGTTTGTTATGAGTACTATTTCCTTCTTCATGCTTTTCATTTTTTCCAAATAATAATTAGAAAAACAATAAATATTATTGTAAAGCTAAATGACTAACCCAGTGTTCATTGGTTTCCTTTCTTGATTGCATATGACTGTTCATACTGTAGGCATTCAATGAATGTTAGTGAATTGTCTGGAATACTGGGGCCATTGGCTTGTTGAGAACTTTTTAAAACTTCCAGTCACTCTGTTCCTATAAATTCTCTGGTGAGCTAATTTGAAAATTTTTGACTTATTTAATTTTTTTCCATATTTCCAAGATAGGGCACCAGAATATCATTATTGGCTTCATCTACCAGTTCTTCCCCTTCAAAAAAAAAACACAAAACTGCTTCCTATCATCTGAGAGATGAAACTTCAGGATAACTAGTAGTGTAGACAGACCATCTTCCAATGCTTAAGCAAAATATATCATGTTGATTTTTACATATCCAAATGGGATGTTTTAAGTAGGTCTTCCAGTGTCTGTTCATTTTTTCTTTTTCTATGTTTATTTCTCATCCATCCCATGCAGATTTTTATATGAAAAGGTTTGATTGGCTGGTTTCCTGTAAAGCTGAAAAAGCCCAGTATCTCTTGAAATAAAATATTTTGCTTTTGTTTAATGTAAGTTGATTACACTGTTGCATTTTTTTTCTATGTATCTTTCTTGCAGACTTGTTTTATTAAAAATGTTTAATTTTTTTCATATTTTCTTTGTATTTTTCGTTTTGGGTTTCTTTTTTAAGGCTTCTCTATATTGACAGTATATTTACTTAACTCTTTGTATTGATCAGCACAAGTCATTTTGGGCAGCTGCCTATTATAGAGGGTAGCTAAACACACTCTTAATATTCTTACAAAAATCTGTGGCCAAGTGAATATTTGATGCAAATGTAAAATTCTTCATGCTTACCAAGGAAAATCTGTCTTTTTAATCAAACTACTTTTCTTCTTGATTCATAGAATCATAATAGTAAACTCCTTTCATTTTTTTCTCAGTCTTCCCTCAATTTGAATGTTGTTACCTTATTATTTATCTCATAATTTTCTTCTGTTTCTTAAATATCAGAATATACCTGTAATTCCAATTCCCTGGTGTGATTAGCAGCCTCTATCAGAACTTTCACTGATTTCTGTTTCCTGGAGTTTCCCTCCTTTTGAGTGCGGGTTGAATTTAGTGACTCGCTTTTAATGAATAGAATGTGGCAGAAGTGATGGATTGTCGCTTACAAGATTAGGACACAAAGACACTGTGGCTTCTGTCCTGGCACTCGCTCAGTTTCTCACTTGCTCACTCTAAGAAAAGCCAACTACCATGGAGATTCTTTTTTATAGCTGCCCTATGAAGAGACTCATGTAATAAGGGACAGGGGGAGGCTTCTAGCCAAGAGCCTGTAAAGAGCTGGGTCATCTGTTCAATACCCCAGGAGAAACTGAATCCTATCAACAACCATGTGAGGGAGCTAGGAAACATTTCCCTTCTCAGCTGAGTCTTCAGATGAGACCATAGTCTCAGCTGACACCACAGCTACAACCTCATGTAAGTGTACTTGCTTTCCTGATCCATGGAAAGAGTGAGATAATAAATACATGAGTTTTTTTTGAGAAAATTTTAAAATAAGGTATTATGAATCAGTAGATAACTAAAACATTTTGCCACATATATTTTCTGATATTCTTGTGTAAGGAAAGTTTTACAAACATTTTTATGATCATTTTACCTTACACATGGGAAAGATTTTAAAATTGCAAGATGTTGGAATATAATTTCGGAAGATACCATTTTGAGTAAAAGTACAGATATGATTGTGCATTGTCCAGCAAATAATTGCTGAAAATTTCTAATTCCTAATGAAAATATTGAGCCAACAAGATGTAGACTTCCTACATCTAATGAGCTAAATATGGAAATGCATGTGTCAATGGGAAATCAGTTCTCACTTCTTATGAAGCAACCCTGAGAAATGTGAAGCAAAGAAAATATGACAGCTGTTTCTATCAACCTAAGCTTGAAGAGGGGGGAAATAATTTTAATACTGAACCCTAGTCATAGGTCAAGGCTGCAGAATTTGCCCCATTTTCATTTTGCTGATTCATATCAGCTTATCAACTATGGCTATACTGCTTGGTTTTGTCATAGAGCAAACTCAGCAGTGGTTAAGCCACGTTCCAAGAAGAATTCATCACTATCCAATTCTACCCACCAAAAAACATGCACTGACCATGTGGGCATCCCACTTCAGCAATATATACTGCGGCAAAGGCTCAGCCCAGTTTCTACCCTATAGCTGTGTCTCTGCCACTACCTCCTGCCTCAAAAAAACTCTTGCCAGGGTGATTAGCCAAGGATAAAGATGTCTGATTTAAGTTGGACCAACCCAATTCTCTTTCTTGAAAATTTGAAACTAGAAGAGAGCCACATAGAGAATGAAGGTTGTTGAAGCCGGATTAGCTAATGTTGATACTTTAGAGAATATCCAAGAGCTTCTTTCTGATGCCAAATGCCCAGAGCAGACTTTGTCCCTAGCCTTTGTCAGAGCAAGATGATGGCTCCAAGTCTTTCATTTATGTGTGTTATCTTAGTACTCTAATTGATACAGCTCTTTCACATTAGAGTAATTTTTGGTTGTTTAACAGGTAGGCCAGACCTACTGTTATTTATCCACTGCATCCCTATTAAATAGGCTTTTGCTTGAAGATCTTCGCTGACACTAGACTCTAATTTAATTTTCCCACACAGATAAGGTAAGAAAATAAAGACAAATGAATTGATTTAATTGTTAAATCAGTCCTGAATTTTGATGAGCTTGGATCTTGACAGCAAATACAGAATTTAAGATGTGGAGAAATATTCTTAGAAGGCAAGGTCATCAGATTTGGAGTCCATTCTAAATCTCAGTGGAACTCTGTGACTGCTTAATGCATAAGACACAGTTGGGTCCAGATCTTCATAAGGTTCCACACTGACTTCCTGACTATCTCAAGTAGCTATTTTGCGGTCTCCTAAGAGGTAACCTGTATCACTGATCTTCAATTAAACCTGTGGACTTTGCATCAGAAAAGTTCTCTTATTATTCTGATTTATTTGGGATCATCTAGAAGAACAAAACAGTATTTTTGTAAAATGTTACCTTCAACAAGTATGTCATTGTAATTTAGTCACTGGGAAGACTAATTCATCTTCTTTAGAAAATGTTGCAGCATAACACAATGATTAAAAGCATGAGATTTAGTAATTTCAAACCTTAACTCTCCCACAGTTTGGCTGCTCCTTCTTTTTAGAGAGATTTGTTCAGGTCATCCTGGCAGGTTCCCACATCAATGTTGTGCTCTGAGGCTCATAGGAGTTTTGTTTTATGGATGAATATTTACGTATATCTGTTTGGTTAACTTTGCTCTGTGGCTGAGCAGCTGTTTCCTACTAGTTGTGAAACTAGGTTGGGTTACACTCAAATGACATTGTCATTTCATTTCTCCTTCTACTTTTGCCATTATGTGGGAGGGGAAACAACTCCAGACATTTATTCAACAAATATTTATTCAGTATAAATATTGTGCCAGAAACTGGGGATAAAGTTGTTAACAAAAACATTATGGTTCCTGATCTCCCAGAGCTCATGGTCTAAGGAATCCAAAATGGTGACCCACATTACTTTTGAAACTCATTCAAATTGCAAAAGATACTACCTCCAAGTAAAGAATTTTTAGGAGTACTCCTTACTTTCTTCCCAAATTGCATCTCACTCTTGATTAGGGGAGCTATATGCCAAAGTTGAGCCCCTTCCTTTAATTTTGATGGAATATTATTGTAAGGGATTTTGGTAATTTACTAATGTACTTATGAATGGATATTCCTTCATTATTTTCTGTTGCTCTTATTATTTTGGTTAGTGTGCTATGCAAACCTGCAATTATATCATAGTCTTTCTTAGAAGTCTAATTTGATTCAGGTTTACACATTTAAAAAGGCAGTGACAAACTCTACACCCTAATCTTTTTCATCTATCTGGGTCACTATTTTAACTGTTGTTCAGGAATGATTCATATAAAATTCAGAAGCAGATTTAAAATTTTATAGGTAAGCTTATTTTTTTCAATCAAACTTTGTAAAAATGGAAATGTCCTCATGGGTTTTATACCCAAATGCATAATAAACTTATGTTTATAAAATATTAAATAATGACAAAAATACACCATTTAAAAAAATACTATTTTTAATCCTATCATACAAAAATGACCAGTATTAACACTTTGATGTATATTTCTGAAATTTTTAATAGACATACACACACATAAGCACATACATTCTTGCACTCTCCTTTTAATTTAAATAATTAAAAGTCATTAATATTATAAAACTACTTTACAACCTGCTTTTATCATAGAACTTTGTATCATAAACATATTTAGATTTCAAAAATTATAGATCTGCATCATTTTAATGGCTGCATCATACTCCATTTAATGTTATAATGTATTTGCTAATTTCTGCTTACATTTAGTTTACCTTAAATTTTTGGTTCTTAGGAACTCTCAGGTACTCCCTAGCCCCTTTCAAGACTTGATCTCTGTTACAAATTTTTCATCTATTTATGCTTTTAAAATACTTAATAGGGACTCATTTTGCTCATGAGTATTTGATTAAGCAGGCATACAATTAAAAATAATTACACATCAGTATTGTGTCATGAAGTAACATTGGTTTTATACTTTTCTTGTCCTTGTGTAGCAGACACTAGTAATCTCAATTTTGCAGTTTTCTCTGGTACTTTCCACTAGTTTCAAACTGCTCTCCTTCCAAATTTAGTAATGTTTATTCCAGAATGAATGTATTAAATCTGAACTGTTTAATAAGAGTAGCCAACCCCCAAAGTTAGAATAAAGGGAAAGGCAAACATGCCACCCATTAAGATGCCAAGGCATTACCAAGGTAATTCTGTCATCTATCTCTTTCTCACACATTGTGAGATTTGGCATTCTTGTCTACTCCTTTCCCTGACTGCAGCCAGGAAAAGGAAAGAAGACAGATATTCTCCTCACCGCCCCCCACACTCATGCAAACACACACAAAGGCAAAAGTATTGATAATTTATCACAACCACATCTAGTCCTCGTTCCCACCTCCTCATTACTTTCATTATGGTTTTTCAGTTCAGGAAAACAGGGGATGTCTCATAAACTCTCTTTGATAAAGCAGATTGTAATAATGACTAGAATTTATATAATTTTTACATAGTGCCAAAATTGGTGTAAGTCTTTTGCATGTGTTAACTGATTTAACAATTTTATTGACTCCATGAGGAAGTTACTTTAATTATTTGCAGTTTATAGAGGAGGACATTGAGGCACAGAGAAAATTAGCAACTAAGGTCATGTGGCTAGTGAATGGCAGAACCCTATTTAAATCTCTAAAATCTGATTTAGAGTTTGCCCTCTCAACCAACTTGCAATGCCTTTGTCTAATTTTATCAAGTCAATTAAATGAAATGAATGCTTGGCGGCCCATGTGTCTAAATTTGTGACTGAATTTATCTACTTATCTTGTATTAGGATTGCTAGAATCAGACAACATAAGGGAAACCGATTGTTGTTAGCCCACATGGACACTATTCCGACTCCATAACCTCAGATTAAATTGTCAATGCTGCCTTCCATGGCAGGAGCCAGGAGAATCCTTCTAGACCTTGATCTTTCTCTTTTGTAATAAAACTCTTAGCTGGTGGTCCTGCTTTTGCCAATTCTACTTCACACTGTGATAGATCCTCCATAGCTGCTATTTTTATCTCATTGATGTAAATATTGTCATTACCTCCACCACAAGTTGCCACAGATTACATGCTCCAGGCACCAAGTGGGCACAATGAATCTAGAATCTGACCTCCATAATTCCTGAGGCAAAGCTTTCTTTTTCTGTGGAGCTGGGGTTCTAGGTTGTGGCCACTTCTCTACCCTGGAGTGCTCATGACACTCTTCCCTTGGAGAGTTTCACCTTCAGCTACGAGAAAGTTAATCTTCATTTCTCTTAGTTTTAGTCCCTAAGAGTTAATCTAATTTCCTCTCTCAAATCCCATTAGCCTTTTCTCTTTTACTTTGATATTTGCATTTGCTAATCATCTATTATTGTAATAACACCACATAACAAACAATCCTCAAATCTCCATGGCTTATCATCACATATACAGTTGGCCCTCTGTATCTGTGGGTTCTTCATCCAAAGATTAAATCATGAATCAAAAATATTGTGTTCACAGGATACAGAACCTGTGAATTTGGAGGGTATATGAAGGGCTAACTTTTATCTGTTGGTTCTGCGGGACCAACTGTGTGACTTGAGCATCTGTGGATTTTGGTATCCATGGAGAGTCCTGGAACAAATCCCTCATGGATATCAAGGGAAAAATATCCAAATATATATGTATATGTTTCACTCATGGGTTTGTGGGTCAGCTGAACTTTGTCTCAGTTTATTTGGGTGTGGCTGCATGCTATAGTTGATTTTAAGTATATACTACATGTCTTATTTTTGAACCATGGTCTTCTGGGGGCATTCTGTTGTTACGATAATAGCAGGAGTGCAAGTACATAAACCTGTGATAGCTAATTTTATCTGTCAACTAAACTAGACTAAGGGATGCCCATATAGCTGGTAAAATATTACTCATTGGTATGTTTTTAAGAGTGTTTCTGGAAGACATTAATATTCGGACCAGAGGAATGGGTAAAGACCACCCTAGCCAATATGGGTGAGCAGCATCCAATCCATTGAAAACCCTAATAGAACAAAAGAGGAGGAAGGACAAATTTACTCACTGTCTTCTTGAGCTGGGGTATTTGCCTTTTCTAGTATTTGGACATCTCAGCTCCTGGTTCTCAGGCAATCAAACTGTAGAACATACACACAGGCACCTCCCCCTTCTCCCTCCCATTTCTCAGGTCTTGGCCTCAGACTGGCAGTTACATCACTAGCTTTCCTGGTTCTCCAGCTTGCAGACAGCCAGCAGATGGTAAGACTTCTTGGCCTTTATAATTATGTGAGCTAATTCTCATGATAAATATCCTTTTATATATCTATATAAATCCTACTGGTTCTACTTCTCTAGAGAACCCTGATCAATACAAAGCCAAACCACACAAGCACATTTAAAATTTCTGCTCACATTATGTCCACTGGCCAAAGCAAGGTGCTTGACTCAGCTGAGCATCAATAAAACAAGAAAATATATTCTAGTTGGTCTAATGGGGGCACTCCCACATCATGTGGGAAAGGCTATGGATGGTTCTATCACAGGGAAGAAATAAAAAATTGGGAAAAAATAATTCAGTGTATTACTAACACAAATGGAATTAATATGTTCTAAAATTCTAGAATTACCAGGTAAGTATAAAAGTTGGTATTTTGTATAAGATGAGTCCAAGATAGATGTAGTAATATCTATAATAATCAAGAAAAAATAGTCAAAATATACATATGGCATTAAATGTCAAAACAAAGCCCCTCTAAAAATCTATGAATCTTTAAATCTTTTTTATTTTTATTTTTATTTTTTTATTTTTGAAAGAAAGAAAAAGAGAGGAAAGAAAGTGAGAGTGAAAGAAAGAAAAAAAAGAATGTAAGAGAGAATGAAAGAGGGAGAGAGAACGAGATTCTTGTTCTATTGCCCAGGCTAGAATGCAGT
>CAUYLG010032652.1:0-110517 GCA_963573385.1 Cacajao melanocephalus | reverse complement strand
CAGAGGCCAGGTGTGGTGGCTCACACCTGTAATCCCAGCACTTTAGGAGGCCAAGGTCAGGGGATCACTTGAGGTCAGGAGTTTGAGACCAGCCTGGCCAACATGGTGAAACCTTGTCTCTACTAAAAATACAAAAATTAGGCCGGATGAAGTGGCTTATGCCTGTAATCCCAGTACTTTGGGAGGCTGAGGCGGGTGGATCACCTGAGGTCAGAAGTTCAAGACCAGACTGACCAATATGGTGAAACCCTGTCTCTACTAAAAATAAATTAGCTGAGGGTAGTCGTGTGCACCTGTAGTCCCAGCTGTTCAGGAGGCTGAGACAGGAGAATCGCTTGAACCCCAGAGGCAGAGGCTGCAGTTAGCCAAGATAGAACCACTGCACTCCAGCCTGGGTGATAAGAATGAAACTCTCTCAAAAAAATTTTTTTAAATATATATCTAAAATCCTTTTTTTGAGGGGTAGGAAGATGGAGGTGGGATATATGTTGATACTGCACTGGCCAGCAGAACCTTGAGATGTGAACAGATTAAAAAATGTAGGCCGAGCATGGTGGCTAACACCTGTAATCACAGCACTTTGGGAGGCCAAGGTGGGAGGTTGGCTTGAGCCTAAGAATTCAAGAACAGCCTGGGCAATGAAGTGAGACCTCTGTTTCTACAAAAAGTTAACTAAGCATAGTGGTGTATACTTGTGGTCCCAGCTACACGGGAGGCTGAAGCAGGAATATTGCTTGTGCCTGGGAGGTGGAGGCTGTAGTGAGCTGTGTTTGTGCCACTGTGCTGCATGCAGCCTGGACACAGAATGAGACCCTGTCTCAAAAAATAAAATAAAATGGAATGCAGATTGAAATGTTAAATATAGCCTATCCATAATCTCCTACCTCATAGCCTGAACCAAAATATTGCTACTTTTGGTTAAGTTCAGAAAACTGAATGCTGAGTTAAATCATCCATTCCTAGCCTTGAACATACAAAACCAGCATTAACAGTATTTATGTATTTAATATTAATTATAAACAACTGTCAATTACCCAATGGTTGCTATTTGCCAAGATATATCTAGATTATTATCATCCAATTATTACTAAAGTCTGTATATAATTTCTATTTTATAAATGAGAACACTAAGGCTCAGAAAAGTGGAGTGAATTGCCCAAATTCACATAGTGAAGCCGGGATCGAAGCTAGTTACAGGGCCGAGTGCGGTGGCTCAGGCCTGTAATCCCAGCACTTTGGGGGTCCAAAGCGGTGGATCACCTGAGGTCGGGAGTTCGAGAGCAGCCTGACCAACACGGAGACACTCCCCCGTCTCTACTAAAAACACAAAATTAGCCCCGTGTGGTGGTGCATGCCTGTAATCCCAGCTACTCGGGCGACTGAGGCAGGAGAATCGCTTGAACCCAGGAGGCGGAGGCTGCGGTGAGCCGAGATCGCACCATTGCAATCCAGCCTGGGCAACAAGAGCGAAACTCAGTCTCAAAACAAAAAAAAAAAAAAAGAAAGAAAGAAAGAAAGGAAAAAGGCCGGGCGCGGTGTCTCACGCCTGAAATCCCGGCACTTTGAGAGGCCGAGGCGGGTGAATTACAAAGTCAAGAGATCGAGACCATACTGGCCAACACAGTGAAACGCCGTTTCTATAAAAATACAAAAATTAGCTGCGTGGTGGTTTGCACCTGTAGTCCCAGCTACTCCAGACGCTGAGGCAGGAGAATCGCTTGAACCCGGGAGGAAGAGGTTGCAGTGAGCCGACATCACGCCACTGCACCCTAGCCTGGCGACAGAGCGAGACTCCGTCTCAAAAAAAAAAAAAAGCTAATTACAGTACTAATTTTAAAATCTATACTTTTAAGCATCTGGCTACACTACATCTCTAAAAGTTTTATGTAGTTCAAATGTGAGCAGCGTTCGTCTACGCAGAAAAACCGAATAAGCAGCATTAACCGCAGGTATAAACAAAACAGAACTCACCAACATGCGCCCCGACCCCCGCAGAGGGTCGCTTTACGTCATAACGCTGCGCGGCCGCCCCTCGGCACCACGTGCTAGGGGAGCAGGCGGGCGGATTAGCTGAGTCTCCAACCTGGAGGCGTGCCCTGTTCATCCATGGCGCAAGATGGCGCTGCCCTTTGCACGTTCTTTGCGCTTGTTCCTCTGGGGAGCCAAACGATTGGGAGTTGCCTCCACAGAGGCCTGGAGAGGTAGGATTATCTCTTTTTACTCTTTTACCTCCAGAATGGCTTCCGTCTATTTTTCCTAGACAGCACTCCGAGAAGCAACTCCAACCCTCTGGGGTCTTTCCCTTCCCCCACCTGCGTTGCTCCCGAAATTCCAAACCTGTGACACCATTTGGTTTCTTTAAAAACTGGGACTTCCTCAATCCGAGTTTTTCGTCTCCGTGAGCTATCCATACTAAAGCGATTCACTGACTGTCTTGCCCGCTTGGCATTCTGACTCTTCCCTAGTTGCTCGAGTCTTATGACTGCCTGCTTCAGATCTGAATATATCACTAGGCCTAGGGTTCTAGCCCTGTTATTATCCCGTCTTTTTGCTCTGCCCGCAGGCGTCAGTTTCAAACTGGAAGAAAAAACTGCCCACAGCAGCCTGGCGCTCTTCAGAGGTGATACGGGTGTCAAATATGGCTTGGTGGGATTGGAGCCCACCAAGGTGGCCTTGAATGTGGAGCGCTTCCGGGAGTGGGCAGTGGTGCTGGCAGACACAGCGGTCACCAGTGGCAGACACTACTGGGAAGTGACAGTGAAGCGCTCCCAGCAGTTCCGGATAGGAGTGGCAGATGTGGACATGTCCCGGGATAGCTGCATTGGTGTTGATGATCGTTCCTGGGTGTTCACCTATGCCCAGCGCAAGTGGTACACCATGTTGGCCAACGAGAAAGCCCCAATTGAGGGTATTGGGCAGCCAGAGAAAGTGGGGCTGCTCCTGGAGTATGAGGCCCAGAAGCTGAGCCTGGTGGATGTGAGCCAGGTCTCTGTGGTTCACACGCTACAGACAGATTTCCGAGGTCCAGTGGTGCCTGCCTTTGCTCTCTGGGATGGAGAGCTGCTGACTCATTCAGGGCTTGAGGTGCCCCAGGGCCTCTAGTATGTCCATTACTGGAGTCCCTAATCACACTCTTGGCCAGCCTCCTTTTGAAAGTGTCTGAAGCCTTTTGACTTTGCCCCAAGCAGCCTCTGGCTCCCACAATTCAGTGTTGGGTCCTCTGTGCAATATCATAATCATCTTCCTCATCCCCTGCCTTTTGAAAGCTAGGCATACAGCCAAACCCTACTTCTCCCCACCCATCAACTACTGCCAGTTTTCCTGGGCTACCATGTGTGTATCTTCCCTGACCTGCTTCCTTCGGTTCCTCTGCCTCCCTTTGCCCAGGTCTTTCTCAGACTGTATTCCATCCTGGGGTCTTATTGTTCAGCTTTGTTTGAATTTATTCATCATCGTGATACCTCTCCCTCCCTTTGTCCACATGTAACTTGTTTGTTCTTGGGGCTCTACCAGATCTCTCCAGAGTAAATCCTTTCTACCTCTGGCTGAAGCAGTGGTGCAGTCTATGACTTGACCCTTTCTCTACAGCACATTCAGAGTTTGGGCTCTGGCTCCCTCAGTAAGTGCTTTATTGACTCAATGTGTCAGAATGAAAACAGAGCCCTCCTTCCTCAGTAGCTAAGTGCCACAGACCTTCAGCTGCACAGAGCTGTAGCCATCTTTACCCCAAGTCCATCTACCTTAATCTATACCTCTGACACCCAGCCAGTCTGTCATAATCATTATGCCAGTTATAACCATGACCAAAGGGGAAGAGACACTAGGGGATGAGTGCTAGAAACTGTTTATTCTTTTTTTTTTTTTTTTTGAGAAAGAGTCTCACTCGGTCACCCAGGCTGGAGTACAATGGCACTATCTTGGCTCACTGCAACCTCTGCCTCCTGGGTTCCAGTGATTCTCGTGCCTCAGCCTCCTAAGTAGCTGGGATTACAGATGTGTGCCACAACACAGGCTAATTTTTATATTTTTAGTAGAGATGGGCTCTCTCCATGTTGGCCAGGCTGGTCTTGAACTCCTGGCCTCATGTGCTCTACCTTGGCCTCCCAAAGTGCTGGGATTACAGGCATGAGCCACCATGCCTGGCTGAAACTGTTTATTCTTGAGAAGTTCCAGCTTCATTTCTGCCACAGTTGGAACTTCCTGAGGAAGGAGGGAGGCCTGAGGTTTTACACAATCTGTTTCAGAGCCTGTTTAGACTCAAACCTATACTTCCCTTGGCAGCAGAATACACTTAAACTAAAGCAGTATTTGGAGTTGAGAAAAACCTGGTGGGGTAAGTGAATATGTATTGTTTAGAGTCTATCTGACCCTGTGGTTCCATCTTCTACCTTCTATGATGGCAATGAAGCTAAATACCCCTAGGGAAGAAAGAAGGACTGGGTGTAGCAAAAACGATTTGATAATTAAAGTTTATTTGAACATAAAATATTTTCTCTGTCTATAAAATTGCTGTTAGCAGTAGCAGCAGCATCTCCTGGCCAAGGGGAGTAGATCTTTCCAGACTACTAAAGCCATATATATAGCCATTCCCACTTCCGTTATTCTGTGGATATATACATGTGCATGGTAGCTAGAGTCCCTCCACCAGAGTGTCTCTCATGATGGTTTCTTCAGGGAGAGGAACAGGAAACCCGGGTGAAGACCTGGGATGGTTTTGAGTGGGGCAAGCCATTCAGCTGTACTTTGAAGCCCATTTTCTTTGGATAGCTCTACTGCTATCCAGAGATAGCCCTTCTCTGTACTCTGTCTGCTGAGGGGATGGGGTATTTTGACTCTCATAGAAAGCAGTACCCCAAGTCACCAAATGACTGCTTGGTCCCGACTGAAGCACTATAATTCTCCATAGCATTTTTGGTGGGTATGGATTACATGTGTGGCCAGCTAATGCTTTTTCTTGAGTAGGGGCTATCCATGACCTGTGCTCATACCATGCTCTCTAAGTTCTCTTTGGACAGGGCTTCAGCTGCTGCCTCAGCCTGAGTCTCAGAGAGTGTGTAGGAGTCCTGGTAATCTTGAAGCAGTTTGACCACCTCCAGATGGTTGAACTGTACAGCATCATCCAGGGGAATGTTGCCCCACCTGAGAGGAATAAGATATGATCAGGCAAAGGAGCCATGGAGAGTGCGGTGGTTGTATATATTTGCATTGTGGCTGGAGAATAGGTAGAGAAGCTGTGCCCACCCTCCCCGACTTTTAGCCTAATCCTCACCTGTCCTTGACAAAAGGATTCACTTTGCAAGCCTCGATCAGGAATTTAACAACTTCAGTGTGTCCTAGGAATATGGGCAGAAGGAAAATGAGAAGGCACAGGTCTTAAACCCTTTGGTGTAGACACTTAGCCACTGATTCTTATTCTTGAGAGTCTTTACCAAGAGGAGAAGGAAAAGGCCTCTTCCCATTTTGTACCCTGTAGCACCCAGTAATAGTCTAGCTGCAAACTGAAGGGTGTCTGGATAAAACTACTTGCTGCCCCTATAACTTTGAGTGCACGTATAATGAAGGTAATTTTGGTGAAAAAGAAAGGGTCTTATGATTAGCCTCCCCTCTTTAACCCTTCAGTACCTTCAGCTGCAGCAACATGCAGGGCTGTGCGCGAGTCATAGTCTTTCTGTTCCATATCCATGGCTGACAAGGCAAACCTGAGGGTAGTGGAAAGCAGCTAGAGTTGCCTAGATCAGACTGAAATCACTGGTGTCCTTTGTGACCTGGTGTCAGACTAAATGAGTTTCAGAGAAGTGAAACAGCCTATACCCAGATTTGTAGGCTCTAAATAATGTTTGTTCTATACCCAGATGAGACTGTTATTCCCATATTAGAGAGATAGGAATGTGATACTTCCAAAAGTATCATTCACTGCCTACCTGTGGTAAGTGCCCATTTGAGACAGGGTACCTACTTCCTAGGACTCTGCTCTTAACAATAACAATGGCTAACATTAATTATCATAGAGCAGCCAGTTTACTTTTTTAAAAAAATCTCATTTAAATGCAATCTATATCCATTCTG
This sequence comes from Cacajao melanocephalus, assembly GCA_963573385.1. Classification (NCBI taxonomy): domain Eukaryota; kingdom Metazoa; phylum Chordata; class Mammalia; order Primates; family Pitheciidae; genus Cacajao; species Cacajao melanocephalus. The sequence goes on along the minus strand of CAUYLG010032652.1, from coordinate 104,451 downwards.
TCTAATTCCAAAGCTGAAGCACTTAACTATTTTGCTATGCTGCCTTCTAGTAAAATCTAAGACCAGGAATATTTTATTGTGTATATTTGGCCACAGTAGCATTACCTTCGAAGAGCTGAGACATCACCACTATAGGCAGCAAATAACAGGTTGACCACAGTCTTGTTCTGGAACACAAATCATACCCACCTGACATTAATTGAACTCATATGCTCTGCCCTGTGACCCTCCTCCATGGGTGCTTAGTCAAGGGTATTGCTGAGTGTTTTGGAATGTTCTACTCTCAAATATTCTTACAAGCCACCGGGAGTTTTCCTTACCCGAACTTCTCCTCCTTCACGCCGTGGGTCTAACTTCCGAGCACAGTGCCTCAGGTTGTCATAGTTGTGGAAATTGAAGAGAGACACCAACTTCTAGAATTGTAAGCCAAAGATATTGTTTATTTACTCCTTATACTTAGGAGCTCAAGATTGCTCTATTTACTTAAAATAAAAGTGGTAGACTGGGCGCAGTAGCTCATGTCTGTAATCCTAGCACTTTGGGAGGCCAAGGCAGGCGGATCACCTGAGGTCGGGAGTTTAAGACCAGCCTGACCAACATGGAGAAACCCTGTCTACTAAAAAGACAAAATTAGCTGGGCGTGGTGGCATATGCCTGTAATCATCCCAGCTACTCAGGAGGCTGAGGCAGGAGAATCGCTTGAACCTGGGAGGTGGAGGTTGTGGTGAGCCGAGATCGTGCCATTGCACTCCAGGGTGGGCAACAAGAGCGAAACTCCATCTCAAAAAATAAATTACAAAAGTGGTACCATTAAACAAATTTATTGCTTAAAAAAATATTAAGTACTATATGCAAAGTATCTCACCTGACAGAAGCTAGTCCCTCTATGGCTGTTCCCCAGCTTGTCCAATGGGGGTGACAGGCACATCATTCCCATGACATTGGGTACCACCAGGAGGATGGCTCCTGATACAGCTGACTTGGCTGGCAGGCCCACCTGGGGAACAAAATTGAAGCTGAGGATAACCTGGGTGTGCCCCAAATCAGAAAGGAAACATGTTAGGCTGTACTTTTTTTTTTTTTAATGGGGTTTCACCATGATGGCCAGGCTGGTCTTGAACTCCTGACCTCAGGTGATCCACCCACCTCAGCCTCCCAAAGTGCTAGGATTACAGGCGTGAGCCACCGCGCCCTGCAGACTGTACTCTTAACAAGTTTGCAAATGACTGCATGGCCACAATCCACCTCAACCTTTTGGGTTGTTAATTAGCTTCTTTTATTGCTCCTGTCCTTTCCTTCTCTTAAATTCACTGATTCAGCTAGAAAATATTTATTGAAATACAGCATTCTGTGCTGGATGCTGTGCTAGAACTAGGAACTTACATTCTGGTGTTAGGAGATAGGTAATAAACAGGTAAATAAATAGACAAGTAATTTTTAAAATAATTATAACTAGTGAGAAGAAGTAGGGTGCTGTAAATAGAGCTGAGGGTGGCAGCCCACGTGAGATAGGGTGGTCAGAAAAGTCTTTGAAAGTGACATGTAAGCTGAGACCCCAAAGAGAAGAGCCAGCAATGTGAAGCACAATTCAGGAGCTGCAACATCTCTTTTTTTTTTTGAAATGGAGTTTTGCTTTTGTTGCCCAGGCTGGAGTGCAATGGCACAGTCCTGGCTCACTGCGACCTCCACCTCCCAGGTTCAAGCAATTCTGCTTCAGCCTCCCAAATAGCTGGGATTATAGGTGTGTGCCACCACTCCCGGCTAATTTTTTGTATTTAGTAGAGATGGGGTTTCGCCATGTAGGTCAAGCTGGTCTCAAACTCCTGACCTCAGGTGATTCACCTGCCTTGGTCTCCCAAAGAAATCTCTTCATATATTCGAGGAACTTGGTGTTTTTGAGACACTCGCCTAAGGATTCTCAACCTAATTGCCTGCTGGAAGTTAGTGAATGAGAGGCAGGAACAAGATTCCACCTCTCTGTCTTCAGAGCCAATGTTCTCTCTTCTTAGCAGTGGGCTTATGGCGGATGACAGAGCCAGACACTCACGTGGAAGGCAAACTGGCCAGAGAAGTCATACATGCCGCAGGAATGCATGAGGCTGAGGGTGTTGCGCACTGCTTCAGCACTCAGCACACTCTCGCCTGTGATGGGGCAGATCCCACCATTGGCGAGGGTGGCTGCCATGACACTGCCTGATTCACAGGTGACCTCCACAGAGCACAGCTATGAAAACAAAGAATAGGTGAAGACATGTGAACCTGCACATGGTACTTTTGGCTGTAGAGTAGGAAAATCTGTCCTGTTCCCTCACCTTGGCCCTGAGCAGTGTTTTCTTACCTGGAAGTAGAGATCAAGGGCAGCCATCATGTCCACTCCCTTAGGAAAGCACTGCAAGGAAGAGAAGGGACAGCATTTCTCTTCAGGACATCAGCAGCCCTTTCACACTGTCAGGGTCTCAGCAGAAGCCCCCAACCCCACTGCCCTTCCACTAGCAGCAGAATTCTCAGGGACTTTTTCTACCGGCCTCTCCTGGTTACCTTCTTTTCCTTGAGATAATAGCCGATGGCATAATTCCGATCCCCTGTTTCCTTCTCTGACTGGAATCTGAAGCAAACACCCAATTTAGTACTTGAAGTTGGAGAAGTGGGTATTGGGAGAAGGAGAAAAATTACCTTCCCCGAGAGAGACAGAACTACGTCACACCACAAACTAAATGAACCCCTTTATAAAACTTCTCTCAGTAATATTAGAGGAAATTTCTGAACCTGAGCAAACACTCAGCATAGCTTTGTCATAAAGTAGACCCAAACCAAACACCTCAAACTGCCTAGTCATCTAGTCTAGGAAAACTGGTGACATTTTTGGCTTTGAAAGTCTTGGCAAGAAAGGGCTTAGGCACAAACCATCACACTGCCTCTCCCATTATGTACTAATTAGAAATGGAACAAATTATTTTACAAGGTAAACAAATGTTAATAAAGGGGCTCAGAGAGCTGGAGTGCCAAGGTTCCCCTGGGATTTCTTCCTTCTAAGATTCTCTCTCCCCCTTTCCTCTTGTCCCCCTCCTTTCAGTCAGTCCTCTGAATAGGGACTTACGTGGCATTGCTGAAACCCATGTATTCATTCCCAGCCATTCTGTTGAGATACTGCAACACCTGGAAAAGAAAAAGGGACACTGAGGCTCCACTTGACTAAGGACCTCTATTAATACCTCACAGGCTGACAAGCCCTTCTGAACTCAGGTCTTGTCAATACGCTTTCCTCTCTGAAGCCAGCAGATTTCCATACTTAGGGAAATAAAGCTTCTAGTATGCGCTGGTGCGCCTGATAGTGGGGTTAGAGACAGCTACTGGAGCAGCTAGAGAGGACTGCATGCCATGGAGAAATGCAGCCAGGGGTTAAGTAACAAGGGAACTTACAAAATCAAACTTCTCTGCTTTGTTACAGTCCATCTGCAAAGAAAGAGAGAGAGATGTCAGTATTCTAAACCCACGAGGATGGCAGAGGGACAAGTCAAGGATCTAGTGGAGCTAAAGTGTCAGACTGGTCCTGCTGCTGCAAATGTGTTCAATTTTATAAAGGCCTTTTTTTTTCTTCTTAAAACACTGCACTTCCATTGGCTCTTCCCTTTCTTTCTTTCTTTATTTATTTATTTTTGAGACAGTCTTGCTTTATCACCAGGTTAGAGTGCAGTGGCACAATCATGGCTCACTGCAGCTTCCATCTCCCAGCCTCAAGTGATCCTCCCACCTCAGCCTCTGAGTAGCTGAGATTACAGGCATGAGCCACCTTGCTGGGCCATCCCACTTCCATTCTCAATCTAAACCCTCATCCCTGACACCCACGTTCATTTCCCTGACTCTAATCCTGTCCCCCAGCCCCACCCTATCCCTGATCTCCATCCTCATTCCTTATACCTCATGCTATAGCTTTACTCTATCCCATTGGCCTGCACGATGGTTCATGCCTGTAATCTCAGCAATTTGGGGGGCTGAGGCAGGAGGATTGCTTGAGCCCAGGGGTTTGAGACCTGCCTGGGCAACATAGGGGAGACCCTGTCTCTATTTTTTTTAAAAAAGGTCCTACTTAGATGGGAATGGGATGTGGCAGGTCCCAGATACAGGTTTGTAGATGGAGCCATCACAGAACAAGGGGAGAGACTCAGCCTCGTTTCCTCACCCAGACTCATTGCTTACTCGTGTCAACTACAGAGTCAATACCACAGGGACTCTGATACCTGAGTCCCTGGGGGAAGGGTTCCTAATACCACCTTCCCCAGGAGGGGCTGTGATTGGCTCCAGGGTGTTGCTGCCCAGCTGTTCCCAAGTTCTTGCTCAAGCCCTGGGAGACCTACAGCTGATGGGCTAGTTTGACACTGTTGTTCAAGGCCAACTCACAGTTCCAGGTGACGTGAATAACTGCCCTGGCCTGGCCATTCACCCTTCTCTGCAGGTGTCCCACACCCAGAGGTGGCCAATCAGTGCCCAATAGTGCTGTCCTCCCCTTGTCTCTGGCATTTGGCCCTTCGTCCTAGGCAGGGGTCAGGGCGCTCTAGGCTCTAGACTCATGGGTGGGGGCAGGGAACAGTACTGAGTGGGGATGAGGTAGGTGGTGCAGTCTCTTTTACTGATGTCCTCAGCATAACATGTGGGTCCCTGCTGTGCCTCATGTGCCTCCTGGGGACCCTCAAAGAAACCAGAGCCCCACCAGTTTCCTCGGAGAGCTGAACAAGTATGAGGGACACAGGAACGCAGGAGCTTAGAGGATAATACTTATCAGAAGGTTAAGGTGACACTGACCTTGATTAGGGAGCTGACGACAATGGCACCAGCATTGACCATGGGGTTGTGGGGAATTCCTGGAGAAATACAAACCACCGAGAGAGTCTTAGCCACTGAACAAAGCCTCCCTGACAGCCCGCTCACTTTGTGGGTCAGACAAGAAAGATTGTTTGCTGGGAAGAAAGGCATGACAGGGCTCATCAGGAAGGGAAGAGAAACAAAAAAGGCTTGGGGATGGGGTGGGGATAAGGAGAAGGAGACGGCTGTAAGTATGGTCTGAGCCTTGGTAGTGCTCACCATCCTCATTGAGGGAGAGCTTGTTGTAGCGCAGGCCACTGGGCTCTTTGCCCACAAACTTGTGCACGTAGTCAGTGCCTAGGGTGCTTATGGAGATGGCATAGGTGAGGGGCTTCACACAGGACTGCAGGCAGAAGGGGATCTTTGTGTGGCCCACAGAGTGCCTGGAGGCAGACAGATGCCATGAAAGAGGTTAGCTTGTATTTGGCACCTGTGCTCTGCCTCCCCTTCCTCTTGTCCAGCATCTCACCGCTGACCATCCACAGTGCACAGGGAGACACCCCACAGGTCTGGGTTCGACTTGGCCAGCTGAGGGATGTAGGCTGCCACCTGGACATGAGTGGGTAGAGAAAAGGGAGATGGATGTGGAGAAGAGGAACAGAGTTGAGGTTGAGGGTCAAGAGAATCTTTTAGATAAAAGCTAAAATTCTGTCTCCTGTAGGGCAAAGGGGTTCCCTCCTGCCTGCTGCTCCCAGAAATGCCCGAACCTTAAGTCCTAGAAGGCTAAATCTTTCTGTATCCCCAATCCTGTAGAGATGGCAGTAAACCCAATGGAAGTTAAAAAAAGAGAATTCTGAGGTCACCTTCTCCTTTTGGTTCTTAGGCTGAATTACCCTGTAAATCTCTTTGAAGGCTCTATTGAATCTTCTAGGAATCGTGTATAGAAACACATGGAGCCATGTCCCCATTTACAGAAGTTCTGCTTCTCATCTGTCATTCATAGGATTCCCAGCCCCAGGAAATCTCTGAGAAGCAAGGTATATGTGGGCTGGGCACGGTGGCTCACACCTGTGATCCCAGCACTTTGGGAGGCCAAGGCGGGTGGATCACTTGAGGTGAGGAGCTTAAGACCAGCCTGGCCAATATGACAAAATCCCATCTCTACTAAAAATACAAAAATTAGCTGGGCATGGTGACATATGCCTATAATCCCAGCTACTCAGGAGGCTGAGACAGGAGAATCCCTTGAACCCGGGAGGCAGAGGTTGCAGTGAGCTGAGATTGCATCATTGCATTCCAGCCCGGGTGACAGAGCAAGACTCCATCTCAAAAAAAGAAAAAAAAAGATATCTGGCCCAGGTCCCTGACCCCTCCCTTAGTCCCCTGGCTCTCACTTTGCCTCCAGTGAGCTCTTTGGCATCCTCAAAGATGCGATCCACATGGCCCGTGAACTCCTCAAAATCAGGAATCACAAACTTCTTTCGGAATGCCTGGGTCAGGAGCACAATGTTGCTGCTCACACACCTGGATCCCAGACATGATTGGATTAGGGGGCTAGAGAGATGCAGCTGGGACTCACTCTGGAGCCATGGAAGTTGGGAATAAAGAAGGTTGTGAGTGATCTTCAGGTTTGGGATCAACAGCTGTGTTACCTTTGGCAAATCAGTTTACCTTTCTAGGTCTTAGTTTCCTTACCTCTAAAATGAGGGGTTTTAATGACATGGAAAGACACTATGTCTTGGGATATGAGAAAAAAATAAATACCAGAATAATATGTATGTTATGTTCCCTTGATATTTAAAAAATCCTAAATCATAAAAGTATATTTACATATATTCATGTATGTATGTAAATATATAGGACATTATCTAGAAGATACCCACTAATCTGTTAATATTGTTTACTTCTGGGAAAAGAGGACAGGGATTGAGTAGGAAGGGAAAGGAGATCATGTATTTCCATATTGTTTGAACTCTTATAATGAGTGTTCATGTATAACTTATGTAATAAGTAATAAAATAAAATGGAGTTGAACTATACAATTCCCAAATTCCTCCCTATTCTGAGAGTCTATGTCCACAGGACAGTTTTGAGAGAGCAGTGCCCTTGTTTCTGGGGCCCTCACTTTCGGAAGAGATCTCGGTCCAAGAGGCCACCACTGCTGGACTCTTGGACCACGCGGTGCATCTCATTCATGCAGTCTCGGAGCCGAGGATCTGATGTCTGCAGTCCAGTGGCCTTTAGTGCCTTCAGAAGAAAGCAGAGGCCAGTAAGGTCAGCTACAAGGACGGTGTTATACTCCTTATAATCTTTTCCAGTGGATACCCAATTAGCTGAACCCCAGCCACTACAACAGGTGGAACAAATGGGTTTGGATAATAAGAAAGGAGGGGATGGAGCAGCTCTGAAGGCTAACAAGGGTTTCCTGTCCTTTTTCCATGAGCCAGAGGGTTCAATCTTCTGATCCTGGGGCAGGAATGGGTTTGTCAGCCTAGACATCTGGATTCTTATCCATCTGTATGCTTCACCCACATGTAGCAACCCATTAGCTGCCCTTCACTTGTCATACCCTCCTGTCCCCACTTTCCAGAGATCTTAAGGAATTAGGGTTCTGAACAGGTACAGAGCAACTTACAGTGGTGAACTTGTGGATAGGGATTCGTTCCTGTCCTTCAGCAATAGTGTAGAAGAGCAAATCACCCAGGCGAGACAGCATGCTACTTTCTGATGAGTCACTGTTTGGGAATAGAGAATGGGGAGGAAAGTAGAGCCTGAGAACTGCTACCTGCTCCTCCTGCAACATGGGCTTATAAATAGGTGAGCGTCCTCATTCTATGCCTCCTCCTTGAACCATCTAATCTGTCCTTATAATTCTAACTTTCATGTCTGTCCTGAGAAGTTGTAGATCTCTTCCCTAGCTTTCTTTTACTCCTGACCTTCAGATCTTTATTTTTAGGTGACTTCTGACTCTTCCACCTATAGGTGCCCCACAAGCACTGAAAACTCAACATGTCCAAACCTGAGTCATCTTGCCTTCTTCACTTTTCTCCTCCTGTTTCCCACCTGGGTTAACAGCATTACCACCCACCTGGGTGCCAAGCTGGAAACGTGGCATCATTTTGATAATTTCCACACCTTAAGTCCATGCTTAGTTGGTCACCAACATTGGATGAATCTACCTCATAATGTCTCAAATCCACCCTCTTCTCCTTTTCCCTGTGCCAGCATGGTACAGTAGACCAGAGTTTGCCCCTTAATAACTGTGTGATCTTAAGCAGGTTGCTTAATATTGCTGAACTTGCTTCCTTATCTGTAATATAAGGGTAGTAATGTCTACTTCACCTGGGTGATATGAAGCTTAAAATAATATTCCATGAAAAAATGTCTGACACAAAGTAGATGTTCAATAAATCATGCTTTTCATCAGCTCCTTATTGCCTGTTACCTAATTGCAACTACACTCTCTTGACTTTCAGTCCATCTTTTTTTTTTTGTTTTGGAGACCGAGTTTTGCTCTTGTTGCTTCAATCCATCTTCTAAAATGTGCCAGTGATCTTTCTAAACTCAAATGTAATTTCTCTACTCAAAAACGTTTGGTAGTTCCCCAGTGTCTACAGAATAAGTTCTTGAATTAAGAATTAGGCCGGGTGCGGTGGCTCACTCCTGTAATCCCAGCACTTTGGGAGGCTGAGGCATTCGAATCACCTGAGGTTAGGAGTTGGAGACCTGTCTGGCCAACATGGAAAAACCCCGTCTCTACTAAAAATACAAAATTAGCCACGTGGTGGCTCATGCCTGTAATCCCAGCTACTCTGGAGGCTGAGACAGGAGAATCACTTGAACCCGGGAGGCAGAGGTTGCAGTGAGCCAAGATTGCACCATTGCACTCCAGCCTGGGCAAGAAGAGCAAAATTCCATCTTAAAAAACAAAAACAAAAACAAACTTCGTAGGGCATTAAAACCTCTTTAAAACCTGCCAATTGGTGGGGCGCAGTGGCTCACGCCTATAATCCCAGCACTTTAGGAGGCTGAGGCGGATGGATCACCTGAGGTCAGGAGTTTGAGACCAGCCTGGTCAATATAGTAAAACCCCATCTCTACTAGAAATACAAAAATTAGCTGGGCATGGTGGTGGGCACCTGTAATCCTAGCTACTCGGGAAGCTGAGGCAAGAGAATCACCTGAGCCCAGGAGGCGGAGGTTGCAGTGAGTCGAGATTGTGCCACTGCATTCCAGCCTGGACAACAGAGATTCCTTCTCAAAAAATAAAAATAAAAATTAAATAAATAAAACCTGCCAACTTAACTTTCTCATTCCCCATCATGCCCACACACTCCAGATATAAAAGGCAATATAGATGGTTCCCCAAAATGCGCTAGGGACTGTGAGGCTTCTTAGCCTTTGCTTATGCTGTAACTTCTGCATAGAATGTCCTTTGGTTAGCATGGTCCTGCTCATTCTTCAAGGTCCAGATCAAATGTTCCCCAAACCTCCAGGTATTGCTTATGCTGCTGGTTTGACACAACACACCATCTTACTGATGAAGAATATCCCTTGCTCCACTGTTAGGTCTTTGTGTTTTATACAACTTTGTCTTCCCAGCACTGAGCAAAGTCCCTAGCACACTGTGGGTCTTCAATAAGAATACTAAATTATATTGCTAGCAAGGTCCCTGTGCCCCAAAGTATCTCTCTGGCTTATAGTACCTAAAATTCCAGGTACTGAAGACTTCTTGGTTTCTTCAGTACCTAAAATTCCAGATACTGAAGATTCTTGGTTTTCAAGATTTCTATTAATATGTTAAAAGATTTAGAAGAGTTTTTTTAAGTAGAAAAGGGGTCTCACTATGTTGTCCAAGCTGATCTCAAACTCCTGGACTCAAGTGATCCTCCCACCTCAGCCTCCTAGAGTGCTGGGATTACAGGCATGAGCCACACCATCCAGCCAAGCAGAGTTATTTTATCAGATTATTTCCAAATATGACAGCTAGTTGAGATTAAGACTCTTCAAAGATGTTTGACCCAATAATTTGTCTTCCAGGGATTTATCCTACAGGTATACTTACACACCTAAAAAATAACATATTTACAGTTTTTCATCGCATTGTTTTGTTGTTCTGTTTTGTGAGATGGAGTTTTGCTCTGTCGCCCAGGCTGGAGGGCAATAGCGCGATCTTGGCTCACCACAACCTCCACCTCCCAAGTTAAGAGATTCTCCTGCCTCAGCCTCCTGAGTAGCTGAGATTACAGGCACACACCACCACGCCCAGCTAATTTTTGTATTTTTAGAGACGCGGTTTCACCATGCTGGCCAGGCTGGTCTCAAACTCCTGACCTCGTGATCCGCCCACCTCGCCTCCCAAAATGCTAGGATTACAGGCATGAGCCACCACGCCCTGCCTTCATCACATTGTTAGTAAGATTAGAAATACGGTGGCTCACGCCTGTAATCCTATCACTGGGAGGCTGAGGCAGGTGGATCACAAGGTCAGGAGTTCAAGACCAACCTGGCCAATATGGTAAAATCCCGTCTCTACTAAAGATACCAAAAATAGCCGGGTGTGGTGGCATGTGCCTGTAATCCCAGCTACTTGGGAGGCTGAAGCAGGAAAATCGCTTAAACCCAGGAGGCAGAGATTGCGAGACAAGATCGCACCATTGCACTCCAGCCTGAGTGACAGGTCGAGACTCTGTATAAAAAAAAAAAAAATTAGAAACAACCTGATGTGCAATAGGGAACTGGTTAATTATGGTATATTCATATAATGAAATATTATGCAATGTAAAAGAAATTGGGGCATGCTCTAAATATTGATATGGAATTATCTCTAAGATATAATATTAAAAGAAGCATGTTGTAGAACAGTATACAGAGTATGGTAGTATTTATGTTTGTTTGTTTTAGAGGTGGGGTTTACCTGTATTACTCAAGCTGGCCTTGAACTCCTGGGCTCAAGTGATCCTTCTACCTCAGCCTCCCTAGTAGCTGGGACTACAGGTGCTTGCCACCATGCCCATTTATTTTAATTTTTTAATTTATTATTTCAATAGGTTTTTGGGGAACAGGTAGTGTTTGGTTACATTAATAAGTTCTTTAGTGCTAGCTTAATTTTTTCATTTGATTTTTCTTTTTTTCCTATGTCAGCTTTCTCAGGTTGAAGCACAGCTTTAAAAGGGAAAAATGTATATGTGTTTGCTTATTCAGGCACAGAATATTTCTGGAAGAACATTTAGAAATAGGTAAGACTGGCCGGGCATGGTGGCTCACGCCTTTAATCCTAGCACTTTGGGAGGCCGAGGTGGGCAGATCACGAGTCAGGAGTTCCAGACAAGCCTGACCAACATGGTAAAACCCCTGTCTCTATTAAAAATACAAAAATTAGCTGGGCATAGTGGCACATGCCGTAATCGCAACGACTTAGGAGGCCGAGGCAGGAGAATTGCTTGAACCTGGGAGATGGAGGTTACAGTAAGCCGAGGCAAGAGTAAGGTTACACTCCAGACGGGGCAAGAGTGAGACTCTGTCTCAAAAAAAAAAAAAGAAAAAGGTAAGACTGATTCATCTCCTTCTTTGGAGATGACGTAGGTCCTAGGAAAAAGGGATGGGAGGGACACTTTTCACTATCCTTTGTATATTTTGAGTTTTGATCCATATGGAATATATTATCTATCTATAGAAACAATGCATTAAAAAAAATAAGACTTGGCCAGGCATGGTGGCTCACGCCTGTAATTCCAGCACTTTGGGAGGCTAAGGCAGGCAGATCACAAGGTCGGGAGTTCAAGACCAGCCTGGCCAACATAGTGAAACTGCGTCTCTACTAAAAAAGTACAAAAAAATTAGCCGAGCATGGTGGTGCGTGTCTGTAGTCCCAGCTACTTGGGAGGCTGAGGCAGGAGAATTGCTCGAACCCCAGGAGGTTGCAGTGAGCCGAGATCGTGCCACTACACTCCAGCTTGGGCAACAGAGTGAGACTTCAGCTCAGAAATAATAATAATAATAATAATAATAATAAGACTCAAGCAGCTTGGCATAGACTAGGCATGTGTGTGTTTGGAGCCAGGAGGAATACCAGAAAAGGGAATATTAGAAGAGTTTTCCTGCTTCTGGGGAAATCTGGTTGTCACAAGGAAGCTAGTGCCTATAGGGAGGAAAGTAGGGAAAAAGCTATCTGAGGGATAACTCAAGAAGGAAAGTACATAGGAACACTTTGAAGGCGGGACTCTGTGCCTGGAAACTGACAGAAGACAGGAAATAATGCTATACGACTGAATGTATCACAAGCCTAAAAAAACTGCATATCCCTCAGATATGGATTGATCACCAATGTAATGTTAAGGGAAAACAAGCAAGGTACAAGAGCAACATGTATAGTATGATGCCAAAAAAGCAAGCTACAAGAACAATGTGTATAGGATACCATTTGTATAAAACAAAGGTAAAGTAATATCAGCATGTATTTTATGCATAAAAAATCTCTAGAAGACTATACAAGATATCAGTGACATCAGATTATCTCTAGGGAGCAAAATTTCCTAGGAATTTACTCTAAGAAATAATTGAACAAGTGTACAAGAGTATATAGTAACCAAATTGAAGACTGGTTATATAAACTATGATACCTCATACAATGGAATCTTTTAAAATGACAATGTCATAGGCACATATTCCATGATATTAAAAGCTGTTCATAAATGGAAAAGATAAGTTACCAAAGAATATGAATATGATCCCATTTTTATTAAATTACATATATATAGGATATATATGAATATATCACAATATTAACTGGTTATCTCTAATACTGGGATCTTTATTTTTTTTTTATTTTTAAGTAATGAACTTATTTATTTTTGAGATAGGGTCTCACTATGTTGCCTAGGCTGGAGTGCGGTGGTGCAGTCATGGATCACTATAGCCTTGACCTCCAGGGCTCAAGTGATCCTCCTGCTTCAGCTTCCCTAGTAGCTTGGACTACAGGTGCACGCCATCACACCTGGCTAATTTTTTTTTTTTCATAGAGAAAATGTTTCACCATGTTGTACAGGCTGGTCTCAAACTCCTGGACCACAGTGATCTGCCCACCTCAGCCTCCCAAAGTGCTGGGATTACAGGTGTGAACCACACATACATGCTTCTAATAGTGCTAATCATAATCCAACTTGGTAGTGACGCCAAAAAAAATAGCAGGGGGGTCATATATTCTGATCGCTCCTTAGTTCTTTCTTCAAGCTCTGCTTAGGTTAATAATGGCTATTATTTACTGTTCATTTTCCAGGGGGCAAGCATTGCATAAAGGGCTTTATACATTATTATCCCATTTATCCACTACAAGAATCCTGTGAGGAAACTGGAGCTCAAAGAAGTGAGCTTAACTCGCTTAACTACACACAGTTCCAATGTACTATGGCCAACTGTAAACCTAAATCATAGCCCAGTCCTCTTAAGCGCTGTATTGTCTTTCCTCCATGCTATGAGTTGCGAATGAGGCTGAGAGATGAGGCTAAGAGGAGAGGTGCTGGCTGGGTCAATGCCAATTTTGTGGAACGAAACAAAATTGTTCCGTTCTAACAGTTTTTGAAATTCTGAACATGGCCTTGGGCCTTCCATGGTTCTGAGGATTTCCTACAACTCCTCTTAATTGAGTCTTTTCAGGCTGAGCTACAGTATATAAGTAATTCAACAACAAAAAAATTCTCAGAATTTCCCTCCTTTTCCTTTTAGCTGAGTGAGAATGTGTCCCCCAGCTCTCTACTCTTAACCACTGAAAAACAGTCTGGAAATCTGAGTCAAGACCTGGATCAAACCTGCCATTTTTCACTGTACCTTGCACAGTGAGGGCCGAATCCAGCTTGGCATCCACTCACCAAGTCATGTACTCTGGCACAAGGCTGTACAGCCCAGAGGAAGAGATGCTGTGTTTTAATTCACATCCTAAGCCACCCTTTGGGTGCCTTGTGGGCTAGGGGCAGGCTTGGATGGATATAACATTGTTTCAGATATCCCCTGCTTTAGATTTTGATTATGACTTGTGATCATTCTATTTCTGCGTAATATCTCTAATCTCTATTTTAGCAAGAGGAATCCAAATTCTGGAAGTCATTCTCAGGGGAAAGAGGGGCTGACATTGGTACCTAGAACTGGGTTTCCGCATGTTCATGGGAGGGTTTTCTTCTTGTCACCCCCTGGCTTGTCTCCCACACACCCCCAGTCCCATCCACAGAGGGCAATCTGAGCAGTCTTGGGAATAGTGGGGGAAGAAGCTGGAACTTGGTTTAGTAAAACAACTCAGTGGAGACACCAACTAAGGAAAGGCAATGTTATTTCCGAAAAAGCCTGGCTTGTCTTAGAGGTGGGGTTTTTTTTTTCTTTTTTGAGATGGAGTCTAGCTCTGTTGCCCAGACTGGAAGTGCAGTGGCATGATCTTGGCTCACTGCAACCTCCATCTCCCGAGTTTAAGCGATTCTTCTGCCTCAGCCTCCTGAGTAGCTGGGACTACAGGTGCACCACCATGCCCAGCTAATTTTTATATTTTTAGTAGAGACGGGGTTTCACTATATTGGCCAGGCTGGTCTCAAACTCTTGACCTTGTGATCCACAAGCCTGGGCCTCCCAAATTGCTGGGATTACAGGGGTGAGCCACCACGCCTGGCCTTTTTTTTTTTTTTTGAGACAGAGCCTTGCTCTGTAGACCAGGCTGGAGTGCAGTGGTGCCATCTTGGCTCACTGCATCCTCTGACTCCTGGGTTTAAGCAATTTTCTTTCCTGCCTTAGCCTCCCAAGTAGCTGAGACTACAGGTGTGTGTCGCCATGCCTAGCTAATTTGTGTATTTTTATTAGAGATGGGGTTTCACCATATTGGCCAGGCTGGTCAATATCCTGAGCTCAGTGATGCACCCACCTCAACCTCCCAAAGTACTGGGATTACAGGCGTAAGCCCCCGCGCCTGGCTGCCTTCGATTTCTTTCTAAGGAAGGTGAAAATCCTCTATCCAACCCACAAGACACTATGGGCACAGCTAAGGTGTTACGCAGTGTTTTGTTTCTAGGTACTGTTAAAATGCCTTTCCAACATGCTGCCATGATTTTAATTATGTATGTGTGCTCATCCTGAAATATATACATTTTGGAATATATGTGGAATGGAATTCAGATTTTAAAGAGACAGAAAGACTATGAATTTTAAGATCTCCTTCCTCCTGCCCCAGGTGTTCATTTGATACCTAGACATATTTATGGATGGCAGTATCTAGAGAGTACCTAGGCAGTAAAGTGGAGGAGTTAAAAATGATCAGTCTGGGCCGGGTGCAGTGGCTCAGGCCTGTAATCCTAGCACTTTGGGAGGCTGAGACGGGTGGATCACGAGATCAAGAGATGGAGATCATCCTGGCCAACATGGTGAAACCCCATCTCTACTAAAAATACAAAAATTAGCTGGGTGTAGTGTCACGCTCCTGTAGGCCCAGCTACTCGGGAGGCTGAGGCAGGAGAATCACTTGAACCCGGGTGGTAGAGGTTGCAGTGAGCTGAGTTCATGCCGCTGCACTTCAGCCTGGCAAAAGAGTGAGAATCTCTCTCCAAAAAAAAAAAAAAAAGATCAGACTGCAGGGACAGATCTGGGTAGATTCAGATCTCATCTCTGCCACTCACTAGCTGTGCTACCTTAAACAAATTCATTAAACACTCTAAGCCTCATTTTCCTCAATGAAGATGCTAAAAGCTTCTTTTTCATACTTCATTGTGAGGTTCAGTGAACTGATGCATGTAGAATAGAGCGCTTAGCATAGAGCCAAGAACATAACACCCAGAAATGCCAGCTCTTCTCAGGAATCCAGATGCAAACCTAAATTCTGGTTGGAAACATGTTGAACATCTGAGACAGTGTATATACTCTTTTGTTGGAGGCCCCCTGTTTCCTCAGTGTGAATCCCCTCAGAACCTGTTCACTGTCCCCCAAATCTCATCTGTGTGGCTGCTCCAACCAAGGAGAACCCCTGGTTGCCATGGCATGCATTTATCCTGTCAACATGCTTAATGATCTCGTTCACCAGGTCCCTGGAGTACAATGTAAGACTAGGGAGCTTGTTAACAAGAGTGCTAAGCTGGTAAGAATGGGCTGCCCCATTATTTGCTTTAGTTACAAAGTTGTGTGGGAAAATGAAATTGCTGAAAACTCAGGACACTCCTAGAGAATACTCATGGCAGCAGATTTTCCATTCTCACATGCAATTGCTTCCACCTCTAGGGTATAACAAAACCTTCCAGCGACTTCTTTTTACGTAAGGAAGTAGTAGAATGTAGTCAGTATATGTGCTGAGGTGGGGCTGAGACAGCCCTGGGTTGGATGCTGCTAGGTGAGAAACTGGGCAAATTATTGGACCTCCATATATCTCAGTTTTCTCCTCTGTAAAATGGAAATATTAATAGCATCCATCTCATTTGTGTTTTGAGGATTAATTGAGATTAAGACTATAGGCTGAGTGTGGTGGCTCATGCCTGTAATCCCAGCTCTTTGGGAGGTCGAGGTGGGAGGATCACCTGAGGTCAGGAGTTCAAGACTAGCCTGGCCAACATGGTGAAACCCCATCTCTATTTAAAAAAAAAAAGAGAGAGAGAGAGAGATAAAGACTACAAAGCGCCTGGCACATAGTAAGCAATTAGTAAGTACACTTATCATCAGCACCATCTTCATAATTATTGCCTAGCTCTTGGTGTTGCTGGGTGTAGACTGTAAGTTCTGCAAAGCAATCAGCCTTCTGCCCGACATTGGAATGCTATTAATGGTGGAGATTAGAATGTTTTCTGCTGTGAATATCAACTACAGAAGCGAATTATTCTTCTCGAAGCTCTCCAAGGGCTTGCCACATTCTGTAAGGCCTCTGGTTTGCTCCCTATAGTTTGCCCTCACCCTATGAAAGGATGATTTCCTGCTGCAGACACCATTGGTGGCCACCCCCACTGCGAGTCCCCCTTGTTCCTTGTAAACAGAACATGAATTTTGCTTAGGCAGCCACGTGCCTAGCCCCAGGTAAAAAAGCCTGATTAATGCAAGCCATTTATGGTAGCCTCATTTGGCTTTACCTTAGTTGGTCTAGGCGAGGGCATGTGAATGCATTCTGGCCAATGAGACATAAGGGAAACTGTCATAATAAAAGGAGAGAGGAGCCTGAGGTGAGCCTCATTTTGGTCCCTGCCCTCTTCCTCCCTGCTTTAGCTATTGTCATGGAATGCTTGGAGCTGCAAGCTGCTATTTTGGGACCATGAGGGAGATACAAGCATGAGGACAAAAGCCAACACTGTTAAGATGGCAGAGCAGAAAAATAGGAAGAGTCTAGATTCTTAATGACATTGCTAAGCTGCCAAATCAACTTGGAGGCTGCTGGTCTCCAGACTTCTTTCTTAGTATACATTAACTGTTCTTATCATTTGGGCTACTGTTAATCTGGTTTTCTGCTAATTAATCAGTATAGTCCTTTCTGTTTGCCAAGCCTGGAAAATGACTGCTATTCAAATTCTGCTGAGATATAAAGATATTCTGTTCTTATTTTCTTCCTCTACATTTGGGTAGTCAAGTGTCTTCAGATAAATTCCACCCACACCATTAAAGTGAAACTGTTGTTGAAAAGGTCATCAATGACCTCCTGATTGACAGGTCCAGCAGCTCCATCTGATTTCTTATTCTGCTGAATCTCTGTTCCATTGGACAGCTCGACCATGTTCTCATTCCTAAAGTGAATCCTTCCCTTGGCGGGCCTCCCTGCTCTTTCTAATTCTCTGGCCCCTTCTGCGGTCCCTTCTTTCTGCCTCCTCACCTACCTATGAACCCCGACATTCTGCCCTTTGCCTTCCCTTCTCTCACTCAGTGATTTCCCGGCATGTTGCCTTCTCTTCTAAGACTCTGGTTACCAACTGTGGGTGCTAGCGACGGTCTCATTCATATTTCCCAGGCAGATCTTTTTGCAGCACCAGATGTGAGCAGAACATGCCCAATTGGATGTCCTCATAGGACTGTCAACACCGCATTTCCTAAACTGAAATGTGTCCCTTTACAAATTACTTCTCTATAACACACTGCACCACTCATACTAGCCCACAGCTAGAAATCCCAGAGTCATCCTAAGCAATTCCTTCTCTTCCAACATCCAATTAATCACCAAGTATAAAAATTTCTCTATTCTCAGGAGTCTATTGCAGCTTCCCCACGTTCACTGCAGCAGCCTCCATTTATCATTTCTATAGTCAACAAGGCTTCACCTGCCTCCAATCCCTCTCCTCTCCAATCATCTGCATTGCTGGTAGAGTGGGTTTTCTCAAAGCAAATTGAATCATCTCACTGGCTTAAAAAATGTCCAAGAGGGTATGTGTGTGTGTGAGGGGGTATGGTGTGGAGACTGTATTAGCCATCATGCCCTCCAAATAAAGTCCACATTTCATAGCACAGCATAGAAGGCCCTCTAGTCTCTCTGAGTACGCGCTGATTTTTGTATTTCATCTCTTATGACCTCGCCTCACTGTTCCTGTATCTTGAGCTCAAGCGCCTGTGAATTCCTCTTTCCTTTCACTGTTTCCTCTGGTTAGATGGTAGACATCGATTCCCAGCACTCTGAACTCCCGGCGTCATTCAGTTCTCAAGTCAAACAGCCCTTCTTCCCCAAAGCATTACCTGACCCTGGGACCACACCTGAGTTTCTCAACCTCAACACTATTGGCCTTTAAGGTTGGATAATTCTTTTTGTGAGAGGCTAATCTGTGCCTTGTAGATGTCTAGCAGCATCTCTGGCTTCTACTTACTAGATGCCAGTAGCAGCAACCAAAAATGTCTTCAGACCCTGTAAATGTCACCTGTGGCAGGTAACTTCCCCCAGTAGAGAACTATGGAACTAGGCCAGATCTCCTTCTTATCATCCATAACTTCCTGGTCTTCCTTGATCACAACACTTATGGCACATTTTTATTTTATTTATTTTATTTTTTGAGACAGAGTCTCTCTCTGTCACCAGGCTGGACTGCAGTGGTACCACCTCGGCTCATTGCAACCTTTGCCTCCTGGGTTCAAGCGATTCTCCTGCCTCAGCCTCCCGAGTAGCTGGGACTACAGGCACCCACCACCACGCCTCACTAATTTTTGTATTTTTAGTAGCGATGTTGTTTCATCATGTTGGCCAGGCTGATATTGAACTTCTGACCTCAAGCAATCTGTCCACCTTGGCCTCCCAAAGTGCTGGGATTACATGCGTGAGCCACCACACCCAGCTCGTGGGATGTTTTTGAAGTGACTTGTCTGATTGTCTCATCTGCTCTCACAGGCTGTTATCTAGGAGGGCATCTCCCAGGGCATGGCACCCACTAGGCATGCATTCTAGCTTCATAGAAGAGTGGGCTCTGTTATGGGAACAACTTCATCTGTCATCTTCATCACTGTATCTCTAGGGACCAGGGTGGTGCTGGCACATAAGCGGTGCTCAGTAAGTATGTGTTGAATGAAGGAATGATTGAATGCTCCCATTCAAACACTTCTTTCTCTCTAACAGAAGTACCCGAGTCAGGGCTTTGTGTCTCGTCTTCTCTTCCCCCGTAATAGATCACACATGGCCCCGTTTCCCAGCACTTAGTACACTGGATAACAATGACAATCAAGACAATAGGTGAAATCATGTTTGTGGGGAAAAAAAAATGATGCTCTACCTTGAGACCTCTTTCTAAAAACAAAAACCAAGTCCAGTGCTGTGCCCAGCAACTTCATGGTCTAACTTGTCCCTCTACTGCCATGCCTGCTGTGCCCCTGGCAGCTCTCAACCACACCTGCCACACACAAATTCACCCTAAGCGGAGGAATCACTCAGGGCTGCTGAGATTTGAAGGCTCACTTCCACTCCAAAGCATGATCATGCCTCGCTCCTTGCTGACTGTAACCCAGCCCCCTGCACTGCATTCAGCCAGGGGGTGAGTACACAGAGCTCACTTGCAAGCCTCTCCTGGGCATGGGAACGGTCCTCTCAGCAGTGTGTCCTCCACCTGATGACCGGAAATGAAGAGGCCAGTGAGGGCTCCACAAAGGCCGTTGCGATACAATTCAAGCAAACAAACATTAAAAACGGCTAGTGGAAAGAAAATCTGCCTGCTAGGGAGAAGAGTTTGGTACTCAGATTAGAGTTGGGTAGCTCTTCATGCACAGTAGATGGTGAATACGCATCCTTTACATGCATCCTTTAGTCACAAAGCCTGTGGAGGGAAGATGCTATAGTTAATACATATATTTGGCATTCAATCTTCCAGATAAATAACGGCACAGAAATCTGGTGTTTGGTTTAACGTTAGCTCTGCTTAGACAGCCCGCCCAGGTGCAGACACACACTCTGGACCTTTGAACTCTGTGTGTAGCAATCCAGATGTTTGGTCAAGGTGATGAACTCGGGTCACTGATGGTGAGAGAGTATGTGCTGCTCTCTTCTAGCATCTTCCATAGGGAGCCCTGGACAGTAGGCCTGGCCACAAGCCCACTTTCTTCGCCAGAGTCAAGAAACAGTAGCAGCTGCAGTTGTTGCTAGGGATGAGGGATCATCCACTTGGGAGTTAAGATAGCCAGGAGGGGGAGGTGGGTAGCAGGAAGGAGGTCATGAAATTGACTGTGCTTAGCTGCTGCCCACATTTGGATTACTCAGAGACAGTCTGCAATGGGGAAAATATTAGACTTTTAATGACAGCCCTGACAAACACGATCCATATGACCAAATCAATCTCAAAAGCAAATGCTATCATTTATTAAGGGAGGATTTGCCAAGTTGCACGGTTCTCCTAGAGGTTTTCTAGTCCCACACTTTGCCTCGAACACGTGCGCAGAGCAAGGGGTTTGAACTTTCTGAGTTTCATGAAAAGCACATATGTTGTTTGGCTTTTGTTGTGTTTTGTTTGTTTGTGTTTTTGCAAAATATGTTACATAAAAAGAAGCATATATCAATAAAATGGTAAACACAAACCCTCCAAAAGGATGTAACATATGAAAGGAAATAACCACCTTTGCTTTATCCACAAAAAAATTTTTAAAAGATGAAGAGGAGCCATTTTCATTCACAGATTGTGGAATCCTACTGTTTACTGCTCTGCAAATGAGTGTTTTTGAGGCATGACTTCAGTGGGAATTCTCAAAACGAAGCAGCTCCTGGCATAGCAAAGAGAACACTGACGTTGGCAGCCAGGCGGCTTGGATTCCGGGCTTGACCGCTGACCCCTGCTTCCTGGCTTCCAGCCCCAGCACTCCACTCAAAGTGTTCTTGTCAAGGGTACCAGTGACCTTCTAATTGCTAAATCCAAAGGGCATTTTTCAGCCCTCTTCTGACCTGACCTCTTCAGCCAGATGACATAATTGCCCACTCTTTCCTCCTTGAAGTTCTCTTACCCTGTGGCTTTAGTGACACCATCCCACCCTGGCTATCTTCCAGCTTTCTCCATCACTCCTTCTAAGACCCTCTCCTAGACTGTTCTCTTTTTCCTCAACAGCTATGGGGTAGCAACTGTGAACTGAAGTTGTAGTAAGGCTTTGTATGCATCTTCTTATCAACAATTGATAGCATTCCTGGGCTTCTTGGTTCAATTTTAAAGACAAGAAAACTTCAGGCAGTGATGGCTCATGCCTATAATCCCAGCCCTTTGGGAGGCCAAGGCGGGAAGATCACTTGAGGTCAGGAGTTTGAGACCAGCCTGGCCAACATGGTGACACCCTGTCTCTACTGAAAATACAAAAATTACCCGGGCATGGTGGCACACACCTGTGATCCCAGCTACTTGGGAGGCTGAGGCCCAAGAATCACCTGAACCTGGGAGATGGAGGTTGCAGTGATTTGCGATCGCACTGCTGCACTCTAGCCTGGGCGACAGAGTGAGACTCTGTCTCAGAAAACAAATGAACAACAACAGCAAGAAGATAAGAAAACTAAGGCTGAGAGATTAAGGTACCCTCACCCACGGTCACACAGCTAATAAGTAGCAGAAATGGAATCCCAACCTAGATCCGTTTGAATCTGGAGTCAAGTTCTCAGCTTTTAAACTCGAATGTCGCCTTCTCAACAGAGTAGCCTCCCTTAAACAGAGGCGTTCTCCAGAGTTCTGTGTTTACTTCTTTTTCTCCTGTCCGCCCTCGTCTCTGCTGGGGCTCCTGCTCAGCTCCTGCAGTTAACTCTTCTATGATATCTTCAGCCAAAATCTGTCCTCTGATGCTTGTTTCCAACTGTCTTCACGCTATCTCCATTTGCATGTGACAAAGCCTCCTTATAGAGGTGGGGATGGTGGACTCCCCAACTGCCGTTTCATTCCTGATGGCTGCTTAAAACCAGGGATTATTTTAGGAGCGGGCTTGTGACCTATTTCTGTCAGTAAGACATGACGGGGAAGATTGCTGGGGACGTCTGGGAAAGGTGTTTCTCCCTCCTAAGAAGACACATGAAAAAATGGTCCCTCTTCTTGCTCTCAATGCTGCTCCTTGTAATACTGGAGTGGTGATAACTGTCTGCAGCCATGAGGAGAACCAATGTCAGGTTGAAGCTAGTAAGAGAAGGATGGAATTTGTGTGCTTACGAACAAGCTGATTGTACGTTATCTGGGACTGGAGCTTTCGACTATGGTGAATATTAATAAGACATTTCCTCATGGTTTGTATAGGTTTGTTGTGGTGGCAGTGGTTGTTACTTGCAGCCACAAACATCCCAAATAACACATCAAATTCATCATATCTATAACTCAGGCCAATCTCGCCTCCTCTAAATAGCCTCTCCTCCTGTGACTGTATCTCTCTTAATAGCACTGCGACCTGCTCAATCACCCAAGTCAGAAACCTGGGTATTATCCTTAACTCTCCCCTTCTGCCTTACCCATAGTGTCCAATCATGAATTAAGTCCAGCAGATTTTACTGCTGGAAATCTTTTCATTTGTTCCAGAAATGCTTTCCCTGTCTTTTTCAGTTATTTGCCATTTTTTGCTGGTCTTCTCTGACCTAAGCTACTACTATCTGCATTGTTCCTAAAGACATTTTAAAAATTCAATGTAAATTCTATAAATTTCCCGATTATAGTCTGTGAATAGCCCATGATTGTCTTCAAGATAAAATCCAACCAATCAGCACAGTTCCTAAGATGCTTCAAGGCGGAGCTTACCTCTCTGGATGCTCACATCCCCCAATCCACATGCACTCCAAGTTCCAGCACATGGTTGCCTTGCAGTCCACAAGGACATGTGTGTGCCCTGACCTGGGATGCCCTCCCTGACTTGTTTCCCTGAACCATACTGGTTGGCCAGTATGTTCCTATGCACTTTGGTTTGCCTCTCTTATAACATAGCATGTAGGAGTTTCATGCTTGCCAGAAATATCTTTGCTTATTGTTCTCTCTTTCTCTCTCTCTCTCTCTCTCTCAATTTTTATTTTGAACCCACATCCTGACTCAATTTCAGCGCTAACGGGGGTGTCTATCTGGTCTCAGGGCATGAGTTAATCACAGGTTGCCATAGATATATCCCTAGTTTCCTCTTCATGGCCTCTTCAAGTCCAGGAGTTGTCTTGACAATGCCCACTCCAGGCTAGAGTTCCTGGAAGCTCTGCACAGTGGCATCTGCACAAACACAACCACTGCTACTCCTGCTCCGGGGTCCGGCCGCCTTCCCAGATCCCCATTTGTGGGCAGGCTCCCCCTGCTCTCTGGCCCACAGCCCCCTCTGCCTTATGAACTCTTCCTCTTCTCTCCTTCCCCGGTGCCTGGAGGAAGCACTCCCCTGCCTTTCCTTCTTCCAAACATTTGTCCACCCATGTCCTCTCAGTTCCCCTACCAGGGACTCCGGGAGTTTAGAATTATGGACCAGGGAACGTGAGAGAAGAGATCGACGGGCCTTTTTTGCTTCTCCTCTGCCACATTTCCTAAGACAGGGAGTATCAACAGTCTGTTTGAGAAAGGGGAAAATCCTAGCAGACAAAAGAACATAGGGTGACAGTGACCAATCGCCTGGGCACCTTCCTGTTCCATCACCTGCTCATGTGCCTCTTTCTCCCAGACTGTGAGGCCTGCAGTGTCCGTGATCCTTGTGTTGGCAGCACGTGGTATCTGGCTCATAGTAGGTACTTCATAAATATCTGTCAAGACTAAAAATAAAAGTAAGAAGAAGTCTGCTGACTCCTGAATGCATCCCGCCAAGTGTCTTCCTAGTTGTGTGACCTTGGGCAAGATACCCTACCTCTCTTCTGTTGGCAGTAGCAGCAGGGAGGAGAGGCTCTGAAGAGGAGGTTAGGGACATGGTGCTCTTCAAAGCTCTGCAGCTTGTACTTTCCCCTTTTCTCAGCCTTTTCAGATTCTGGCTCCATTTTACCATCTCCCCTTCATGCTTCAAGCGGCCCTAAACTTTTATATCAGATGCCTCTCCCTTGCAAAGCTATTTTGTATATAAATAGATTTTTGCCCTTCCTCCTCCAGATGGGCCCCTTTCCTTCCTTCAGTTAACAACTTTCAGGATTCTTGAGTTCCAGGGATTCGGTCTGTGATGAAGTACAAGGAACTGGAAATTCTGGTTGTGCCATACCCTGGCTGTGGGGTTGGATCAGTGTCTGAGTCTTAGTTTCCTCATCTGGAAGATAGGAATGATGATAACTGACTCACTAGTTCCTTCAGAGCCTGGGCTCTGGAGCCCAAGCTACCTAGATTCAAGTTGCAGCCCAGCCACTTTCCAGATGTGTGATTCAGGGTAAATGACTTGCCTTTTCTTCTTCTTAGCTTCCTAACTTATAAAAGGGGCACTGTAATATAATGTACCTCATATGGTTATTGTTAATACTCATTGAGTTATTAGTTCATTAGTTAACACCTCAAGTGCTTAGTACCTTGCCTGAGTAAGCACTCCATATATGTTGGTTATTATTATCTCATAGGTAGCCTCTGTCTTGTTTTTGTTTTTGAGACAGGTCTCACTCTGTTGCCCAGGTTGGAGTGCAGTAGTATGATCTCGGCTCACTGCGGCCTTGACCTCCCTGGCTCAATCGATCCTCCCACCTCAGCCTCCTGAGTAGCTAAGACTACAGGTAACACCACCATGCCTGGCCAATTTTTGTATCATCTCTAGAGTCAGGGTTTCATCATGTTGGCCAGGTTAAATTTCCTTTTCTTATAGGGATACCAGTCAGATTGGGCTTACCCAAATGGCATTGTTTTAACTTAATCACCTTTTTTAAGACCCTATCTTCCAATACAGTCACAGTCTGAGCTAGCCAGGATTAGGGCTTCCATATATTGATTTGGGAGTGGGGGTGGGGACACAGTTCAGCTCATAACAATGTATACATAGACCCTAACATTATTAGATGTTCCTGTGGGTAAGTCTCTTTCTTAACCTTACTCTTAATGAATGTCTGGATATTTAAGTTCTAGGGATTCCATTTGTGGCATAATAGAGAGAATCTGCAATCAGAAAAGCAGGTTTTGAAGTCCAAGTAAAAAAACCTGGTCAGTTGCAGGAATGAACTTGGGTGAGTTACATACCCTCCCAGTGTCCGAGGTAATTCACACAGAGGCAGCTGTGAGAGGCAACAATGTATGCGAAAGCCCTCTGTTTCTCCCTGCCCCCGGGTTTTTGCCTCTGAACTAAGACAGTACTAGATGGACTGTCTTAACTCTTCATTCCATCTTCAACATTCTATGACTCTGACTCTAAGGGTGGAAATACAAGTATCAAGGACAAGCTGCTAGTAGTTGAGTAGAGTGGTGTGTGCCTATAGTCCCAGATACCAGGGAGGCCAAAGCAAGAGGATCTCTTGGGCTCAGGAGTTCGAGACCAGCCTGGGAAAAATAGACTCCTGCCTTAAATATAAAATAATAAGAAAAAAAAGAAAAAGCTGCTGGGGAAGCAATTTCTGGGCCCAGGACTTTAATAAACATTGTAGAACTGTCTAGGTACAGTGACTCACGCCTGTAGTCCCAGAGCTTTGGGAGATGAGGCAAGTGAATTGCTTGAACCCAGGAGTTTAAGACCATCCTGGGCAAAAGGATGAAACCCTGTCTTTATAAAAAATACAAAAATTAGCTGGCCACGGTGGTAGGTACCTGTGTTCCCAGCTACTCGGGAGACTGAGGTGGGAGGATCACTTTTGCCTGGGAAATCATGGCTGCAGTGAGCTGACATCGCACCCCTGCACTCCAGCCCTGGCAACAGAGTGAGACTCTGTCTCAAAAAACAAACAACAATAATCACAATAACAACAAAAAACAGAAACAAAATATGAAACAAATGAAGGAAATCATATCATCACAGGGAACCACTCACCTGCATGTTCACAAGGCCCAAACTAGAACAGGGCTGAAGTTCATCATTCATTTCCTGGGCTCTGGCATGTGTGGCTGGACTGCTTTGGCAAAAACTCACAGGAAGACAGGCCCACAAACTAGAATTGAACAAAGGAAAGTCCCTGTCCCAACAAATATTACATTCTACTGGATGAACCAGGCCAACACACACACACACAGACACACAGACACACACACACAGACACACACACACACACACACACACACACACACACACTCCATCAGACAATGCCAGGTTGTGCTAAGGGTGTAAAGAAAGATAAAGCAGGCTGACGGTGGCAGTGACTGGCGGTTATGCTATGTAAGATATCCTAGTCAGGGAAGTCCTCTGATGGGGCATTTAGCATCCACCTGGACCATGAGAGCAATGAAACTGTGGGAATATCCAGGGGAGAACAGGAAGAAAGGCCCTGGAGCGGGGCGGGGGGCGGCTACGTTTGACAGGAAACAGCAAGAGATCCGGTGGCCTAGAGCTGAGCTGGGGGTGAAGAAGCCAGGGGTGGCTGAAGTTAGCAGGTCTTGAAGGCCAGGGTTAAGATCCTGAATTTTCATCTAAATGTCATGAAGGTCATTTGAGGAGTTTGAGCAGGTGAATCATCAACATCTTAAAAGGATCTCTTGACTGTGGTTTTGAGAGAAGACTTTAAAGAATCATGGTAATCACAAAACCGATGGCCAAATATTTCTTGCTCTCTACCTGCTGGGCACATGGTGGCTTCCTGTTTATGCTTCCTGTTGTGCAGCGTGGCCATGAGACTCTGACCGGTGAGTTGTGAGCACGGGTCACTGTGTCACTTCCAGGCCAGGCAGCTGGTTGCCAGAATGAGTGCCTCCAGAGCTCCTTTACAGCCACCAAGGTTGTGCAAACTGGATGCAGCTTAGAAAGCCTGGGTCTCTGTGCTGCTAACACAAAATACCCAAGACTGGGTAATTTATAAAGAACGGAAATTTATTGTCTTACAGTTCTGGAGGTGGGGAAGTCCAAGATCAAGGTGCTAGCATTTATTGAGGGCTGCTCTCTGCTTCCAGAGTGGCACCTTGAACACTGCATCCTCCAGAGGGGAGGAATGCTGTGTCTTCACATGGCAGAAGGCAGAAGGGCAAAGAGGATGAACTTCTTCCACCGTGCCCTTTTATAGCAGCATTAATCCATCCATGAAATTAGAGCCCTCACGACCTAAACACCTCTGCATAGGCCCTACTTCCCAACACTGTTGAATTGGGAATTAAATTTCCAACACATGAATTGTCGGGGACACACGTTCAGACTCTCACAGCCTAGGTCCAAAGAGTGAGGACAGACAGGGTGGAGGTGTTGACCTGCAGATATATGGCTTCAGCAAGAAATCCCTTTAATCACTTTGCTGGGATAAATCATGAGGATTTGGGAGTGTTACCACAGCATAATCAAGCATATCCTGACAGTACAGAGTGCAAGAAGGGAAGCCTAGAAGTTTTCCTCTTTTCAGTTAGGAGGCTGAGAAGTAATCCTAGGTTGGATTGGAGTGACAGCAATAGAGATAATGGAAAGTGGTCAGATCCAGGATATATACTGAAGGTCACGTGCAAATGCTGGACTGATGTAGGGTATAAGAAAAAGAGAGAAGTCAAAAATAACTCCAAGGATTATGGTTGAATAATTGGGTAAATTACTGAGAAGAATACTCTCGAAAGGATAGGAACATTTGCAGTGCCAGGCACACAGCAAAGCTACAAAATGCTAGCTCTTATGGTTATTACTTTAAGAGGGGAAAGAATATGGAATGTAAATGCTTGGGGAACTTTTCAATCCAGAGTTATTGAGATGTAACTTACATATGGTAAAATTTGCTCACCTTTTTTTGGAGACAGGTTCTTGTTCCGTCTCTCAGGTTGGAGTGCAGTGGCATGATCATAGCTCACTGCAGCCTCGAACTTCTAGGCTCGAGCAATCTCCCTGCCTCAGCCTCCTGAGCAGCAAAATTTATTCTTTTTGATGTACAGGTTTGAGTTTTGACAAATGCATTCTATCTTGTAAGCCCCTCCACAGTTAAGATGTAGACAATTTTCACCCTCCACATTCTTTTTCACTGCCACTTCTTTGTAGTCAAATCCTCCCTCCACCCCAACCCCTGGCAACCACTGATCTGTCCTCTATCCATTTAATTTTGCCTTTTCCAGAAAGTTATGTAAATGGAACCACACAGTATGTGACCTTTTGAGGCTGGGTTCTTTCACTTAGGATAATGTATTTGAGATTCATCCACATTGCATAGGTCAGTAGTGTGTTCCTTTTAATTGATGAGTAGTATTCCATGGAATAAATGTGCCACAGTTCGTTTATCGTATCGCCAGCTAAAGGGCATTTGGATTGTTTCCAAGTTTTGGTGATTATGAATAAAGATGCTATAAATATCTGAGAACAGGTTTTTATGTGAACATATGTCTTCATTTCTTTTGGTAAATCCCTAGGAGTGGGATTGCTGGCTCATATGGTAAGTGTATGTTTAACTTTATAAGAATCTGCCAAGCCAAACTGTTTTTCCAGAGGAACTGTACCATATTGCACTCCCACTGGCAATGTGTGAGGGTCACCACATCCTCCCCAGCACTTGGGATTGTCAGGTGTTTTTTTTTGTTTTTTTTTTTTTTTTTGCCATTCTGATGTGCAGTGGTGTCTCTTTGTGGTTTTAATTTGCATTTCCCAAATGAATAATGATGCTGAGCATCTTTTCATGTACTTATTGTGTATTTGCATATCTTTTGGTGGAATGTCCACTCACATCTCTTGCTCATGTTATCATTAGGTGGCTTGTCTTCTTATCTCACAATAAAATTCTTCATATATTCTGGATTTAAGTCCAGATATGTGTTTTGCAAATATTTTCTCTATCTTTGATTTGTCCTTTCATATTCTTAACAGTGTCTTTCAGAGAGCAGGAGTTTTTAACTTTGATGGCATAGAAGCTATCAACTTTTTCTTTTATGGATCATGCGTTTTGTTTCATATCTAGGAAACCTTTGCCTACCCAAGGCCACGAAGATTTTCTCCCATATTTTCTTCCGGACGTTTTATAAGTTTAGTTTTTACATGTTGGTATATGATAGAGTTTGAGTTAATTTTTGTCCATAGTGTGATGTATAAACCAGGACAATTTTGACTTGTGATATTTCGTACTGTGGAAGAGGCAGATTAATGAAACTTCACATCTCTGATAAGCACGTGCACAGATGACATTGTAAAATGTCACCAGGTTACAAAATCTGGTGAAGGTTCAAAGCAGATGGTCAGGGAAGTTCCACCTTGCTCAGACTCCAGCATGCTTCTTTAGAAGTTAATGCTGTCTTCAGCATTAGTCTCCAGATGTCCCCAGTGATACCAGCACAAACCTGAGCCTTTAAGTGAAAAGAACTGGCTTCTCCCCAGTTCCTAAGACCCTCCAGCTCCAGGTAGGTAGTTGCTCCAAGCAATAGTTTTCTTTCTTAAGCCACTGAAAGAAGATTCTGTGCAAAGTAGGGCATTGATTCCTAGCGATTAGGATCGACATCTTAACCTTTCTGGCTTCACTGCTTCTCAGGTGGTTTTTTCAGTCACATTGTGACACTGTTTTCTCCTTCCTCTTCCCCTCAATCACACATAACTCTGAAAGCTTCATTAAGGTCATTTAGGTCTTGGTGCCCTTGAAACTTCAAGGATAAAATCAGCAAAGGGAGAGAATTGAGAAATCAACACCAAACTGCCAACTGGTAATTTGGCCATTTGAGGACATTTTAGGAAAGGCAACTACCACATACTATTGCCATCATTCCATTAAAGAAGGGATGCTTAAATGACCCAAACTTTTGAGAAAAGAAAAAAAGTGAAAGAACATAATCTCAGAATAAAAAATAATATTTCCCAGGAATCAACCATTGGTAATTTATCTGGTCATAGAAAGTACTCATATATTTACCCCTTATTTTTCTCATTTCACTGCAGATTGTTGAAAATGTTACCCCAGACCACTGTGTGGAACTCAGACCATAAAAAGGTGTATTATGGGTGGGGCCGGGGTAAGCACTGAGGTGTTTGGAGGAAGCCTTTTTTCCTCACTTGTTTATAATACCTTCATTAGGGATTCCTAAGGTTCAAAGTCCTGGGCTTAGTGAGTATTCAGGTTTCCCTCTGGGGAGCAGCACTTGAAAATTTAAAGGCTGGAGGAAGCCGAATTGATAACTTTCCAGACCTTCCCACTGGCAAGCCTCAGTGGCTTTCTCTTCCTTCTTGAGCTGAAGAAAGGAGGGAAGCCCACCCAAGCTGCCCTTCATGGTCTGGATCTGGGCCATTTTAAAGGTCCTTCCGCTACTTCTCCTTCCCCAAGGAGTCTGTTTCTCCCAGCATCTAATTCATTAAGGCAGACACTGACCGTCCCAGGAAGACATCTTGTAGGTAAACCCATCAGTGGCTTCCATCGCATTCAGAATAATGACCTCACTCCCAACTCACTCCCTGCTCTGCCATATGGATCTATCCAGTGCCTGCCTCTCCAGCCTCATTTCTCTTCTCTCGCGGGACTCTGGCCACAGCTGCTTGCCTTTAGCTCCTCCAAAGCACCAGACCCCTGACTGCTTTTGCCTTGTTTTCTTGTTGGCAACTTACACTTTTTCAGGGGAGCATCCCCTTCCCCCCCACACTGGCTACATCAACACCCTCCCTCTCACCACCCTCTCATCTCTCATCGTGTATTTTTAATTTGTAGCAATTGTCACGATTGTAATTACTCGTATACTGTCTGGCTCCTCAACTAGGAGGTAAAATCCAAAAGATTAGGAATTAAGTCTATTTTGTTTATCTGATCTTTCTTTCCCTGGCACTATCGTGATAGCTAGTTCCTGCTCAATATATTGTTAAATGAAAGAGATTCTTTTCAACGAACGTACACTAGTCACTGTTCTAGGCACTTGATATATACTAGTGGAGGGGGGTGGGGAACACAACAGAAAAACAAAATCCCTGCCATCATGAAGCATATATTCTACTGGGGCAAGGATCCGCTTAAACAAGATAACTGAACTGTGGGGTATGTTAGAAAGTCTCCTCATCATAAGAGCCAAAAGTAGGGTATGCTAAGGAGAGAAAAGTAGAGCAGGACAGAGGGACATGAGACATCAAGTTGTAGGTTGGTGTATGAAATTTTTAGATTGGGCCAGGTGCGGTGGCTCATGCCTATAATCCCAACAACTTGGGAGGCTGAGGCTGGAGGATCGCTTGAGCACAGGAGCTTGAGACCAGCCCGGGCAACACAGCAAAATCATCTCTCTACTTAAAAAAAAAAAAAATACAAAAATTAGCCGGGTATGGTGTTACATGCCTGTAGTCTCAGCTACCCGGGAGGCTGAGGTGGGAGAATTGCCTGAGCTCAGCAGGTTGAGGCTATAGTGACCTGTGATCATGCCACTGCACTCCAGCCTGGATGACAGAGCAAGACTCTGTCTCCAAACAAAAACAAAAACCAAAAACACACAAAACATGTAGATTGGGTGAGCAGGGAAAACCTCACTAAGGATGTGACTTTTGAGGTAAGACCTGAAGAAATTGAGGCAGCTGATACTGAATGTGGGTATCTGCGCAAAGAGCATTCCAAGCCAAGGAAGCAGTAAGTGCGAAGGCCCTGAGGCCCTGAAGGTAGGGAACTGTTTTAGGAACAGCCAAGAAGCCAGTGTGAGTGAAGCCAATGAGGGGAAGGAAGTCAAAATAAACTTTGAATCTGTCTTACGTATCTGTAGAAACATTTATACTAAACATTTCTTGGCCAGTGCTTCTAACCAGCATCTACACTAAAACCATAGGATTCAAATACTTTTTTTCCTCTTTGAAACAGAATCTCGCTCTGTTGCCCAGGAGGGAGTGCAGTGGCATGATCTTGGCTCACTATAACCTCTGCCTCCCGTGCTCAAGGGATCCTCCCACCTCAGCCTTCTGATTAGCTGGGACTATGGGCATGCACCACCATGTCTGGCTAATTTTTGTATTTTTAGTAGAGACAGGGTTTTGTCATGTTGGCCAGGCTGGTCTTGAACTCCTGGCCTCAAGTGATACACTCGCCTCGGCCTCCCAATCGAATAATTTTTAAAGCAGTAGAACCCTTCCATCAAATGAAATATGAAATAGAGGTTCAAGGGAGGAAACAGAGGAGCAGGGGCGGGCTGTGAACTCTCACTGGTACTCTCACTCCACACTGGTCCAAGACAACACCTTAGAGGAAGATTAGTTTCCCACCCAGCTCAGCTTGCAAACCCCCACTCCAGAATGACAGTACGCTCTGCCTAGCGCCACAGCACTCTGGAGCACACTGTACCAGAAGTAGTCCCATTTGGCTCTTATAACTACAAGGAGACTTTCAATAGATATTTGCCTCCAACATCTGAGTGAAATTAGAGCCTCTAAAGTTACATCCACATGGTGACCCTTGGGTCTGGTAAGTTCCTAGAGATTAGTTCTCTATTCTGAAATTATTTTTTCTTAAACACATTTTTAAAAACTTTTTCTTTTTTGAAAATACAAGACAAAGATACACAAAGATATACTAAAACAGTCACTCTCCTATGGATAAATAAATTACAGTTTATTTGCAATGGAATTCGACACACTTAAGCAAACAAACAAGAATGAACTACTGATGTAGGCAACAACTTGGATGGAGATCACAAATATGCTGAGCGAAAGGTGACAGTCTGACACAAGAGTACAGACCATATGACCCCTGCATATGACCTTAAAGAATAGGTCAAACTGGCCAGGCGTGGTGGCTTATACCTGTAATCCCAATACTCTGGGAGGCCGTGAAAGGGGCTGGATCATGAGATCAGGAGCTCGAGACCAGCCTGGCCAAGATGGTAAAACACTGTCTTTACTAAAAATACAAAAATTAGCCAGGCGCAGTGGTGGGAGCCTGTAATCCCAGCTACTCGGGAGGCTGAGGCAGCAGAATCGCTTGAACCCAAGAGGCTGAGGTTGCAGTGAGCCGAGATCTCGCCACTGCACTTTAGCTTGGGTGGTGGAACAAGTCGCTGTCTCAAAAAAAAAAAAAAAAAAAAAAAAAAGAATAGGTAAAACAAATCTTTGGTGACAGAAGTTGGAATTGCGGTTACCTAAGTGAGGGATGATTCACTGGGAGAATAAAATGTTTTATATATTGTTCTAATGGTGGAAACAAGGGTGTAGATGTATGCACTAAGCTGCAGTGTGAAGATTTGTGTATATTTTATGTATAGAATAATAAAGTCTCCTTTCCACTACGTATGGCTCCCAGCTACCTTCCCGGAGGGCACTCTTCTAGTGGGGGTTTCTTAGTGCCCCATTTCTTTCACGACCTTCTTGCCAGTGGCAGAGTCCTGGGAGCATGCCAGGGAGACACCAGAGGCCAAGGCTGCTCCCTGGCTGGCTGCACTGGGCCATGGCTTGTGCACATGCCCTTTGGCTTTCTATGGCCCTTTTACCCTTAGAACCCCATACTGCTCTCTTCCTCTTCCTTCTTTCATCCCTCCCCTAAGGAGGCAGCTGTGGAATTGAGGCCTGAGAGGTTGCTGACCCTAGCTAAACAGTGTTGCTCCTCCTGGCCCTCCTGGGTGTGCCGGCCTGGAGAGGACACTGCCTGCTGATCAAGTTTATTGTTGACACATTCCTTCCCTCTTTTATTCTCTCTCTGCTGATCCCTGGACTGATCCTAGGACTTCTTGCTCCCTGGGTGCTCAGTCTCAGCGAGCTTCCCTAGTCGCAAACCCTGGTGTGCTTCCCTTCCCTGGAGCAGTCCTGATAACAACCTATTTTGAATTTGCATATAAACCAGGCTGAGGCTCTGTCTTATCTCCAACCCCTCCCACCCCCGGCCCCAACTCCTACCATCATTCTAAGACTCCGTCTCTCCCCTAACCTGGGGCTTCAGCCCAGCTGACTCTGTGTCTTTTATCTTATCATCTGGGGTCTTCCCCCTACCAGACCTCCCCGCCTGAGGACAGAGGGTACTGACACTTTCAAGTCAATTTGGCAAGGCGTTTTTGGAACAGGGCAGAAAGTGAAGGGCATTACTTGTTCCTCACCTTCAAAAATCTAACGCGGAGGAAATGGTGCACAATTCAGGCCCAGTTATAAAAGCTCCTGATACCCAATATCTTGTCTTGCTCCTTCGTCAATGCCAGGCATCCATCAGCGAGCTTTCCATGCATGATTTCTCTGAATTTTCAAAACAACCCCGGGAGGAGGATTAGCCCCATTTTGGAGATGAAGGAACTGAGGCATGAGGTTTTAATGTGGGCAAGTGGTCGCCTGAATTTGAATAGCAACTTCCCTAAGGAAACGCCCTAGTTAGATTCGGGACGAGGAGGATCCCAAGAGGAGTCCGCCAGCAGAAGCTCAGAGCCTGGCCTGGGGCATTTAGTTATGCCACACCCTTTCTGCACAGTTCTCTCCCGCGTCAGGGGCCTGACAGGGAGGGGGCTTCGGCCCAGAGTCTAGGCTGAAGGCAGGGACTTCAGAAGAGGCAGATACAAAGCTCCGCGTGGCAGAGGAACAGAACGGCGTGGGGAAACGTAGTCCAAAGGAGACCCTTGGCGGCTCCCAGGGCACTGCAAGCCTCGAGGCACTGCGAGCGGCGAGGCTGTTGTAAGCTCCCGCGGCGCGCGCAAACTGCGCGGAACTACTTCCCCGGGTGGCTTCGGGGCCAGGGTCCCGGCAACAGCCCCACGGGGCGGCCGTGCGGGGCTCGGAGCCAGCTGCCAGCTCCCGGGCGCGGCCACGTGCGCCCCGCCGGGCTTGCACGCTCCGCCGCGCCGGGCCGCTGGGCCACCGGCAGGCACGCGCGCCCCCAGCGCGCACACACTCCCGGGCACGCACACCGACGGCCCGGCCCACGTCCGCCACGCCCCGCCTTCCCCCGCGCCCCGCCTCCGCCCTCTCGGCGCCGGCCGCCGCCCTCCCATTGGCCGCACGGCGCGTGACGCGCGGCGCCTGGCCCCGCCCCTCGTCAGTCACTCGGCGGAGGCGGCGCTGGCGGGGACTAGTCTCGTCCGGAGACTGGCAGCGGCGGCGGCGGCGGCGGCGGCGGCGGCGGCCGGAGCTCGAGCCCCAGCGGCTGAGGGCGGGCGGGCGGGCGCGGGGGAGGGAGGGGGGCCGGTCCGCGACGACTCCCCGGACGGCGTTTTTCCTCCGAGCGGCGCCGGTTTCGGCTTGGGGGGGCGGGGGTACAGCCCATCCATGACCATGGGCGACAAGAAGAGCCCGACCAGGTACCTGCTCCGAGCGGAGGGGGCGGAAGGGGAGGGAGGGCTGGGGGCGGGCGGGGGCCGGCGACGACTAGGCCCCGGAGCCACCCGGG
Organism: Cacajao melanocephalus; assembly: GCA_963573385.1. Lineage (NCBI taxonomy): Eukaryota > Metazoa > Chordata > Mammalia > Primates > Pitheciidae > Cacajao > Cacajao melanocephalus. Next base: position 68,987 of record CAUYLG010032652.1, on the reverse strand, counting down.
GCGGGGGGAGGCGCTGCTAAGATGGAGATCCGGGGGCGGGGGGAGGCGGCGGGCGGTGGCGGCGGCGGCGGCGGCGGCGGCGGCGGCGGCGGCGGGAGGCGGTGTCGCTCCTGCTCGGGGCCGGCGGCCGTGCGCGCCGCAGCCATGGCGGCTCCTCCTCAGCCGCCCTCCGCCGCCGCCGCCGCCACTCCTCCCAGACAAAGGGAGATTTAACCAGGTGGGGAGGGAGGGAGGGCGCGAGCTTGGGAGGGGATAGGAAAGGAGCCGGCCCACTCCCCGCCGCCGGCCTCGGGCTGCCCCTGCGCGCCCCCTCCAGATCCGGCCCGAGGCTCCCCTCCCGGCCCCCCCAGCCCCACGCTCAAGTCCACAAGTCCGCCCGCTTCCTGCGCCCGCCGCGGCCCTTCCCGGGGCGCCGCCGCCACCGCCACCGCCTGGTGTGCGAGGCTATCCGGCCCGGGCCCGGGGCTTGCAGGGTGCCGTTGGGGGCGCCCCGTTCCCTTCCTCGCTCCCTCATCCAGTCCCCGGAAAGGATGGGTGGGTGGTCGCCCGAGCGAAGTTTCCAGCGCTGGATTCCTGCGAAATTACGACGGCTCACCCGCGCCTATGTTTTGCTGTCTCTTCCCCGTTTTCCTGCTTGCTCCCTGCCTCTTTCCTCCCCTTTCCCCTACTCCCCACTCCTCCGAAGGCCGAAAAGACAAGCGAAACCTGCTGCAGACGAAGGCTTTTGGGATTGTAGCGTCTGCACCTTCAGAAACAGTGCCGAAGCCTTTAAATGCAGCATCTGCGATGTGAGGAAAGGCACCTCCACCAGGTATTTCAAGATCTGTGTTACCTTTTGTTAAAGGACTTTTTTTTTAAGTGAGGGAGAGGGTAGTGAGCCTTACTTTCTGCCCTTTTTCCAACTTGTTGATTACGGCTTTTTTTTTTGCTTTTGTTTTTTGCATTAGGGGGTGGGTTGTGTGTGTTTTTGAGTTCAGTGTATTAAGTGTTGGATGAAATGCCTTGTGTTCAGTAAATGATTTATGGGAGGGAATTTTTCCAGGTTTTCATCTTATTTCAAACAGACACTGGATTTATTTGACACTTGTGTCTATTGGCTTATTGGCATTGGCCCGGGAAGAGAGGAAGCAGTACTATCGCTATGGATTGTAGGACATAAACCTTTTTATTTTTGACATGTGCAGAATGGTTTTAATTTGCCTGTCCCGAGTTATTTTTCTCTTGTCTGAGAAATTTGGGTGGGGGGGTAGTAAGTAAGGTTGGCTTTGCTTTTCCTGTCTTGAGCTGCAAATGTCTGTTTTCTTGGACTTGGAAATAAATGTCGGTATTTGATAAAGTAAGTGCATTTTGTGGGAGGCTGAGCTGTCAGTTTTTTTTTTCTTTGACCAGCCTATGTAGGGTGGTGATGGGGGACGATTTTGTAAAAGGGTGAAATGAGCAGTGACTATATGGAAGTTTGTGTTTAAAGCTTTATTATGATGAAAAAAATGTTGGAAGAATTCCTTTTCATTTTGACGAAGGTCGTAAACTGCATGTGATTCTAAAACAAGTTGAACTGCTTTAGATTTAACATTTATATATACTTGGATAAAATGTCAAGACTGATTTTGTAGTCTTCCGGTCACCTTTTAACTTGTGTCTGGAATTTGTTTCAGTGATGTTAGAGTTTGAAGTTAAACTGTTCTTGGTGTCGTTTAATGAACAGACATTGGGGGTGTGTGTGAGAGACAGTTGAGTTTTCGGTGGATCCTTTAGAACATTACGGTTGATTGCCAAAAGTCTCATTTTATCAGGTACTTGTTTTTGAATTGGTGACGTTCCAGTATGACTGTGTAGTAGAACTTCACAGTTCCAACTGGATATTGTTCTTTGATTAGATGAATGTGTCATGTTAAGGTTTCATTGGTTTATTTATACCTGGGATTAAATAGGATTATTGGGCAACCTAAAAGAGCAACTTTGGGATTAATTGGCCTACTTACTGGTTCTGTGAATTCCACTAACTGAATAGAGACCTTTGAATAAAAATACTCAAGAAACAAAAATATTACCCCATAGGTTGTTTTAAATACATTTTTGTCTGTGTATTATGATGGAATGTATTTAAAGTAAAAAACACTCATCAGTAGTTTTCATAGATTTTGTTTTGCTGTCTAAAATAGGGAATTCCATCAAATGACATGAAAGTTTTCAGAAATGTATTTGTTATTTAAAGCAGTAGCGATTGTATATTATTTATGAGTAATGTTTTTTACATGTAGAATCCCTCAGAGGCCAAACCTCTTTATTGTGGTTTTGGTTTGAGTGTTACTGTAGATGGTGTTCAAGTAAATGACTAGGAAACTCCTAAGAACTTGAGAATCTTACTGGTGAAGAGAAACATAAACCAAATTCAAAAGTTTATGTCTGATTTATTGCTGGGAATCATTATCTCATAATGAAATGCATTTCAGTTTTTCGGAAGCACATGGAAGGTTTTTACTTTTAAAAACAATATATATGTTTAAAGTTTTTTGACAGCCGCAGATGACAGTTGAAACAGTTTAAAAATATTGAATTATTAACAATGAAAATATTTTAGAGTCTATTCAGGAACACAAATGCATCTACTTTAAGAGTGTTTGAGTAATTTTCTGATGTCATTGAATAGGATTTGAATACAGATTTAACAGGTCTGAGGACTGAAACCTGTGTCCATTCATGACCATCTTAGCTAGGCCACAGTTTGTTTCATTTTGGTTATCATCAATATTTTGGTGTTTTTGATCTATTGAGAAGTCATCATTGGTTGGAATGTAAATGACGTTTTGGTTTTCCTACATTATGAAAAGGTTTTATGTGGAGAAATGAGTTTGTCAGGTTTTTATCCTATCCTATCTTGTGTGTTAAAACTGTTGGTTAATTTCTTTGTGATACTGGTTACTGCCATTTTTTTTCTTGGGCCTCGTGTATATATATATTTCTTGGTACCTCAAAGGTTTGATATGGACTTGACATTTTCTGTCTTGTGTAGTTTTAATCAGACTTCGTGTTGATGACAGTAGAAAACTTGTGTTTTGGATGCTGGGTAATAGGAAAATATTTGTGATTTTTTAGAATAATTTGTTTCCTGGCCCAGAAATTGTAACACCTGAGCTGGTGTTGCTTATTTTAACAATTCTAGCTAGTTGGCTAGCTGGTGGTTATTTTGCAGTTTGTGATCATGCTTGTCACTGTCATCATCATCTGCCAGTCAACCATAGAAACCACCTATGACTTAGTGGTAGGCTGGTGTGATAGAGAACTATATTTGCCCTTGGAAGGTAGAATATGTATTCCCAATCAAATCAAATACATATGTGATTTGATTGGGAAAATACTGCTATTCATCTGAAGAACACTTACTAAATTCGTAGGATGTGAAAGATGCTGCAGAAGTGATTGGAGAGAGGAGAGGGGAGCGTTAAAAGGTTGATAAGCCGTGTATGGGAATGACCATAATTCCAGTTATAAAGGCGCTATGGAAGGTGTAAAGTACTTTAGGAAGTCAGAGCTGTCTGGCTTAGAGAATCCCTTAGAAGGATTCCTTCTTCCCCATTTCTTTTGGACAAGGAGAATTAATTTTTACAAAATCACCTGTTACTTTTTAACTATTACCATATGCGTCGGATATTTTTATTTCTGCAGTTGGAATTGTGAAGGTAATTGGAAATGAGGTCTTTTTTCCTTTTTTGAGCAGCGATAGAGCAGAATGAAGGATGAGATGGTCTTAATCTGTTAAAGGAATAAGGTGGCCTAGGTGGGGGCAGCAGGAGAGATCTATATTTTAGATGTATTATCAATATATGTTGGGTCTCTCTGGTTCTTTGCACTTGTTTTTCCAACTAGACTATCTACTTCTTTATGCCTTTCCAGTTATATGTATACTTTTTTTTGGAGACAGGGTCTCACTGTCACCCAAGCTAGAGTGCAGTGGCATGATCATGGCTCACTACAGCCTCAACCTCCCTGGCTCAGGCAGTTCTTCTGCTTCAGCCGCCTGAGTAGCTGGGTCTACAGGTGTGCACCACCACATCTGGCAAAGTTTTGTATTTCTTGTAGAGACAGGGTTTTACCCTGTTGCCCAGGCGGGGTCTTGAACTCCTGGGCTCAAGGCATCCTCCTGCCTTTCAGGTGTGAGTGATAATTTACATGTAACACCGATTGTAAGTATGCAAATCAATGATTTCTAGTCATTTTAAAGATTTGTACAGCCATCACAACCCAGTTTTAAAACATTTCCATCATGTCAAATGGTTTCCTCATATCCATTCTGTAAGTTCTTTAACCCAGTGGAATGGAGAAGTCATGGGCAACAGGTGTTGCTTCCCTACCATGCTGATGTACTCTGAACCTTTCAGGGTAGAAAATAAAAGAGTGTATGTTAGAATGTGTGTGTAAGGTGGCAGGTGGCTGGGGGAGAAACACTATTATCCCTTTCTTAAGTGGTGGCTAAGGTAGTATTTCCCATCCTGCTTTATCAGTCTTAAGAGAGAGGATACCAGCTTTTAAAAGGAGAAGAAAGAAACTACAAATGCATAAATGTACCCAACTATGTTTTTGCTTTGTGTTTTTGTTTTCCACCTTTCTACACTTCCAGCTGATATTTTTTACTTTTATTGTAGAGACAGGGTCTCGCCCAGGTTGGTCTTGAATTCCTGGCCTCAAGTGATCCTCCTGCCTTGGCCTCCCAAAGTGCTGGGATTTGCCCGCCTCCTAACTGTTATTTTGTTAAGTTGTATTTCTCAGGATTGGGCAGAGTAACTTACTAGACTTGGTGATTTAATTTTACTTTTGTGGTCTTGTTATTTCTCTGCATTCCGTGTTACCTTAATTGAAAAATAAAAATGACCAAGACGTTGCTGAATATAGTTGTTGATAAGTGTTCCCTTGATAGTAGTCCTGCATTTTTACCTTCAGCTACTCCTTAATCACATTTACTTGCAAAATTGGAAAATCTTTACTTTGGCTAATTACCATATGTTTAGAACTTTCTAGTCTTCAACTCCAGAAATTTGTCACTGAGTTGAGATCATGTTTTATTTTATCCCTGTTTGAGTACTGCCCCTCTGAAAAGTTGACCTTTTTTAGAACTTTTATAGACAAGTATGAGTGAGGAAGTTACTTTAGATGTAGAATAAAATTGTGTAGAGATAATTATTTTTGAAAAAAGTTGGAATTCAGGATGTTGGAAGTGTTGAAGAAGCAGTTGTTTTGTATGTAATATGTTTCCCTTCTTTGAGAACTTACCAATTTTTTGCAGTTGTAACTTTGGACTGTCCCCCTCTTAAATTTAGATACCTTGACAACTCAGAATCTCTTGAGTAGTCATGAAGTATTTTATTTCATTATGATCTTTGCTGGAAGCTTCAGAAAGGCATCATTCTGTGATGCTTTTTAAGTAGAAAAACTCCCAGAAATAAGATACGGTACCTACACTGGGCAGAGCCACACCTCTTACCCATGTTTTCTCTTAATCCACAGCAGTGATTTTGCTCCTTTGGTCACATTGGTTTAGTTGTAGTGTTTGTCTTTCATAAAAATTATCCATAAAAATACATAAAAATTACCTGTCTTCCAAATCAAACTTTATCAAACCTTTCACCCTGAAAGCTGGTACAATTTCAAGATCATTCTTACCCAGGAACAGAGTAATAATTTATTTTGTGTTTGCTGTTGCATTGGACTTACTGATTTATTGGTAGTGACTTGATCTTACGTGTGCTTGGTGACCTTAAAGTAAATTACCTGGGTAGTTGCGGTCATTTGACAAGTTTTTATTGAGCACACAGCCATTTGCGCTGTGGTCCCTGTTCTTATGGAGCTTAAAATACTATGGACAGGAAGAGAAAATAAGCAAGTGAACAGAAAAATAAAAATTTCAGCTAGCGACAAGTGCTGTAAAGAAATTAGAGCCAGATAAGGAACTATGGAGTGATGAGAACTGGGCGGAGTGACTGCTTTACAGACAATGTTGAGATAATGCATTTACTTTTTTAGGAAAAAGTAATGCTACTTTCTTTTGGAACCAGGGATAATTCTTATGTAGGTTTACCTGTACCATTTAGCTCATTTGGTTGGGGGACGGACAGCTTTTAAATTTGGAGCTTTTGTGCATAGGCTGCTAAACATAGTTGCATGTTGTAGACTTAAACCCAGGCCAGCTAATTTACTAGTATTTCTATTAATCATTAGGGTGGTAGATTATGAATGGATTCACTTACATATTATTTATTCATGTGACATATATTTGTTGTGTATTTAAGTTGGTGCTGAAGAAAATTCCATGATTAGGAAATACTTTGTCAACTAGTTGTAGTTTACCAAAATAGTTATCAGAACTAATTCAGTTCATTAGTAATTCAGGAATAGTAGGTCTCTCCTATGTCATAAATGACTTGAACTAATACATTCTACAGTCTTTCTAGCTCTTCTTTTCTCTTTTGCCTCATCACCCATGCTTTTTCTCTTCGTGGCATCTTCTGTGTTATTTTTCATAACTAGTACTCCCATTCCCCTTTTTACCTATAGATACAAGCTTTTTGAACTGTAGCCTACATAGAAGTGCACAAATCATAAGTGTAAAGATTTGGTAAACTTTTGCAAAATGAGCACACCTTTGCAACTAGCACCCAGATTTTTTTTTTTAAGCCAGGTTCTGGCTCTGTTGCCCAGGCTAGAGTGTGGTGGTGTGATCACAGCTCACTGTAGCCCCTACTTTAGCACCCAAGTGATCCTCTCACCTCAGCCTCCTGAGTAGTTGGGACCATAGACATGTGCCACCATGCCTGGCACATTTTTAAGAACATTTTTTGTGTGTGTGTGACACAGGGTCTCTCTATGTTGCCTAGGCTAGTCTTCAACTTCTGAGCTCAAGTGATCCTCCTGCCGCAGCCTCCCTAAGTGCTGGTATTAGAGGCATGAGCCACTGTGTTGGCTTGCACCTAGATTCTTAATGAGAACATTACTGGAAACCCCTTTTCTGCTCTCCCCTGTGGGCCACCTCCCCCAACCCCAACCTGTCTTTTAATACTAGAGATTAGTTGTGCTTGTTTTTGAACTTCATATGAGTGACGTATGCTGTGTATATGGTACACAGTACGTACTGTATGTACCACTCTGTGTATACAGCATACTCCACAGTGAGTGAAACAAGCCGGACTCAAAAGTGTACATACTGTATGTACCACTTTGCTCAGTAGCCACAGTGTATAACTGTGGTACATACGGTATGTACACTTCTGAATCTGACTTGTTTCACTCATGGTTAGGTTTTCAGGATTCATCCATGTTGTTGTTTGCAATTCTTGCTTATTTTACCAGGCTGTTTTATCCTAAGAATATTTAGGCGTTGCAACTCTGCATGCAAACCCTTCCTTACACATTGTAGAGAGAGGACTTGTCTTCACCCTGTGCTTATTACCCACGTACTTGAACAGCTGTCTCCTCCAGGCATCATTAGGCGAAAGGAATGAAACCTGGGGTGTGAAACTTTCTAGAGGACATAAAGGAGTCAGCTTTTGCCTCTCATCAATAGTGTTGTTTATCGGTCATTTCTGTTTCTAGGCATTGGTTGAATAAATGGGAAAACTGTTGCTTTCAAGGAACTTAGCAGATTTGTTGACAGATAAGAGCATAAGAAGAAAGCCAGTGAAGCACCCAGTGATGTGAATGCCATGGTAGGCATAGAATGAGCGAGTGGGTAATAGAGACTGTTAAGTGCTTTTTGGAAGTTGGAGATAGTCATGCTCTGGGTCTTCATCAGGAAAATCCTCACTGAATCTGAGATCTAAACTGGGCCTTATGATTCTTGGATGTAGGGTTTGTTATATAGGTTGATACAAGTTATTTATTAATAGTTAGTTGTTTGCTCCCTTCCCTATTTGCTATTTTCAGGTGATGATGTCCACACCTTTCCACGTCTCCCCAGGAGCTGGTGATTCCCAGATAGTATTCGTTAACCAGGCTCACCACTCCCATACATGCGAACACAGGACAGACAAACCAAGCCGCTTCCTGGCATCTCCACTTGAACAACTTAAAGGCAATTCAGATCTCACAGGTGGATCTATCAGAATGTTCTCTAAAATCACAAGTAGATTATGTCCCATTCCTGCTTAAAATGATCTCCTGATTCCCATTGCTTTTTGGATAAAATCCAATCCTGACTATCATAAGGGGCTTGTGATTTGGTCCTTTTCTGTGTCTTTCTGTAGAATTTCTGGAAGCAGCCTGCCATTGCTCCATCTGCCCTCCACACACAGCATTTGTATGTGTTATGCCAAACTGCTTGATGTTTTCCAACCATGGACCATGATGTCTCACTTTACCTTCTCATGCTTTTCCTCTGTGTTTTCTTCTGAAATGCTTCTCCTTCCTTTAGTGTCCAGGCTGACTCTGTTTGCCCTTCCATGTGTCTCAGGAAGCCTTTCTGTTCCCCTCCAGTCAGTCGTTCATACCTCCGTCATAACGCATAGATTGTATTTTTAATTTGATTTCCAAACTGCCTCTGTTAGGTTGTCACCTTTTTTGAGGGCAAGACCTTTTGTTTCATAGATTTATTTTCCTGTGTCTATTATAGTGCCTGGCATTTGGTAGGGGTTGAGTAAATGTATACAGAACAAATGAAGTCTGGGAGAAAGAGTTCCAGTTAAGAGTTGTAATAAATGGCCAGGTGCAGCAGCTCACGCTCGTAATCCCAGCACTTTGGGAGGCCAAGGTGCACGGATCACGAGGTGAGAAGATTGAGACCATCCTGGCTAACACAGCGAAACTCTGTCTCTACTAAAGATACAAAAAATTATCCGGGTGTGGTGCCATGCACCTGTAGTCCCAGCTACTCGGGAGGCTGGGGCAGGGAGGCAGAGGTTGCAGTGAGCCCAGATGACGCCACTGCACTCCAGCCTGGGAGACAGAGCAACACTGCCGTGTTAAAAAAAAAAAAAAGGAGTTGTAATAAATAACTGTTCTTTCAAAATATTGGGGCTTTCATCTGTGTGTTGACTGTTACTGGATTAGGGTTAAGTCGTTTATGAAGTGTGCCCTTAAAACTAGTATTTATGTTTTTCTGTTTTGTTTTTTTTTTTCCCTCCTATAAACAAGTACTGGAAGTTAAACATGGAACTATAGCCTTGGAGGCTGTAGGCAATGCATTTAAAGTATTTCTGGAGTGGTTTTGAGCTTCAGAGCGTTGACACACTTGCCTAAATAACTAATTGTGACAGTTCTTTGTGTTTACTGTTGCCCATTAGTGATTTCAGTGGCCAGTAGTCATATTGGAAAGTATAATAATAAAGCAGTGGATCAGTCATGTGGTACCAAACCAGTTGTGGGGAGTGAATAATAAGATGTGATAAGCAACTATATTCCTGTTTGTAAACTGGCATCTATGGTAGTTTAAAAATGGTGGCAAAACCATTTTGAGTATTGTTGGAAATGTTATGCTGTCTGTTGTTCTGCCATGTTAATATACCTGTAAGTTGATAGTTGTGTCTTGTATCCTTGATAGTCTTACATACTTTGTACATTGTGCGTACCACTATTCTATTGAGTAATTTGGATTAATTACTTTGGTTAGATTGAAGTCTTGACTCATTCACTTCACTCATTTATTAAGGTGTATTTTCAGTTTCCATGAAGTGAGTGTGACAGACTACGGTGCCAAAAAGGAATTCTCAGTAAGGGAAATGCATGTAAACTACTCTTACTCAGAAATCATTAATAGCTGAAATCATTACTACTGTTACTCAGAAATCATGAATAGTTGAAATCACAAGGTAAATGGTGAAAATTTTGTTTTTAAACAGGATTAGATATGACTTTTTCCCCTCCTGTCTTCCCTCTGTCAATTTAGAAAATCTGCTTAAATTATCCTGTGGTTGGGAAAAGAAACTAGTGGAAGAAATATGTTTAAAAAGCATCTTTCTTAAAATGTATTCAAAATATTTTTCTCTACAATGTTAAGAGCATTAGCAAATACAATTGAGGATGAAACTTTTAATAGCCTTTGAGAGGGACAAGAAATGAAATTAAGGGTGGTATATGATGCCAGTATCATCAGTGTATTGGGGTCTTATAATACATACAATGAATAATAGTTATAGGGAGAAAACAAACCTGGTGACTGCTTTTTAAGAACAAATCAGATTTTTTTTTCTTTTGAGACAGAGTCTCGCTCTGTCGCCAGGTGCCAGGCTGGAGTGCAGTGGCGCGATCTCATCTCACTGCAACCTCCGCCTCTTGGATTCAAGCAGTTCTCCTGCCTCAGCCTCCCGGGTAGCTGGGACTATAGACGCACGCCACCACACCCAGCTAATTTTTTTTTTTTTTTTGCATTTTTAGTAGAGACGGGGTTTCACCATGTTGGCCAGGATGGTCTCAATCTCTTGACCTCGCGATCTGCCCGCCTCGGCCTCCCAAAGTGCTGGGATTACAGGCTTGAGCCACTGTGCCCGGCCTCCAAATCAGAATTCTTATGTAGCTTATGTGGTTTAACTGTTCTTGTCCTCCTTTTACAAAACTAAACATGTTTAATATCATAAGTGCTACAAACATAGTCAAGATTGCAATAATTAGGAACCCAGCTCAAGCTACCTTAAGTAAAAAAAAATTACTGGCCCACGTAGCCAATGAGAGAAGGATGCCGTTTGAACTCATGGATCAGGACTCCTGTCACTTGACTAGTCCCTAGATCAAAACAGAAAAACAAATAAACAAAGGTCACCCATCATCCTGCCATTCAGAATTATTCATCGAGAAGTTTGTTCATTGGACCTTACGTGTTTGAGTAACGGAAGTTTTCCAGGTGCTTTGCTTTAGGAATGATATTTCATTGAATTTTCAAAATGATGGTAGTTCCCTGTGGGAGTTGGAGAATTATGCTGTGTGTTATATGAAACAAATTGAGTTTGATTTTAAAGGCATGTATTCTGGACTCTTGGTTGATAGAGTTCATTTTGGTTTCTTCTAAGGGAGAAATTTGAACACTTAACGGTTTTAGAGTTCTGTTTGTAGAAAATAAAGATAAAATCCAGATTTCTTTCAGGATTATTTTCATTTTGGAAAGAACCAAAACATTGGATTCTTAATATCTATAGCATAATTAATTTTGCCCAAGTCTTCCATTAAAAAATAATTAAGTATACAAGGGAACCGAGATTCAGTGTTTTTGTTCTAAATTTGTTTAGAGTACTGGTTCTCAAACTTTAGCATGTTACCAGAATCCCCTGGAAGACTTCTTCAACACACTGCTGGGTCCCATTCGCAGAGGTTCAAGAAATCAGATGTTGACATTTTCAAAGTGAACTTAAGTAAGCAGTCAACATTTATAGGAACCGTGTTTTTTTGGCATTTGAGGTGATTCCTTAATTGATGAAAACCATTGTGCAAAGCATAGGAGAGTTTATGCTAAACTCATCTTTTTTGCATTCTAAAATTATCTGTCTTGCATTATTAATACTTAGGATTGGCCAGGCACAGTGGCTCATACCTGTAATTCCAGCAGTTTGGGAGGCTGAGGCAGGTGGATCACTTGAGGTCAGGAGTTCGAGACCAGCCTGGCCTGTAGGTGAAACCCTGTCTCTACCAAAAATACTAAAATCAGCTGGGTGTGGTGGTGTGTGCCTGTAATCCCAGCTACTCAGGAGGCTGAGGCAGGAGAATCGCTTGAACCTGAGAGGCGGAGGTTGCAGTGAGCCAAGATCACACCACTGCACTCCAGCCTGGGCATTGCAGCAAGAATCCGTCTTAAAAAAAGGTAAAAATCTGGATGCGGTAGCTTGCGCTTGTAATCCCAGCACTTTGGGAGGTTGAGGTGGGCGGATCACAAGGTCAAGAGATTGAGACCATGGCCAACATGGTGAAACTCCATCTCTACTAAAAATACAAAAATTAGCTGAGCTTGGTGGTACGTGCCTGTAATCTCAGCTACTTGGGAGGCTGAGGCAGGAGAATCACTTGAACCTGGGAGGCAGAGGTTGCAGTGAGCTGAGATCACACCACTACGCTCCAGCCTGGAGAGAGAGTGAGACTCCCTCTCAAAAAAAACCCAAAAAAACAAAAAACTTAGGATTGGATTTCAGATATATGTGTGTATATATATATTTTTTAAATCATATTTCTGGTTGAGGTGTGGTGGCACATGCCTGTTATCCCAGCACTTTGGAAACGTGAGGCAAGAGGCTCACGTTCGCATTCAGGAGTTTGAGACCAGCCTGGGCAACAAGGTGAGAACCCGTCTTTACAAAAATAAAATTAGCCAGGCATGGTGGTGGATTACACCTGTAATCCCAGCTACTTGGGAGGCTGAGTCAGGAGGATCCCTTGATCTCAGGAGTTTGAGGCTACAGTGATCTATGATTGCGCTATCACACTCGAGCTTGGGCGACAGAGTGAGACCTGGTCTCAAGAAAAAAAAAATCCTACTTTTTTTGCACTGCACAGTAGAGAGATAAAACCAGGTCTCATAATTAGTAAACCAAAATTCTGGTAAAAAGCCTGCAAAGAATGCAAATAAGTAATAAAAGAACTACAAATTAAGTCAGTAAATAAGTGAAATTTGTAGCTTTCCCAGTACTCAAAGAAATACAAAATAACATTTTTTTTGGCAAATCAAGCTTTAAAGATAAAAAAAAAAATAACTTTGGTGAGACTGAGAGATAGGCATTCTCATAGACTCTTTGTGAGCATGGGTATTGATTTACATTTTCTAGGTGCCAGTACAGCAGTTGGTATCAGATGCCTTTAAAATATTTGTATCGTGTGATCCAGTGATATAACTTCTATGAATTTGCTTGACCTGCACATAAAAATTTGTGTTACAAATTAGATCATTATTACAACAAAAAATGGAAAATGATCTAAATAGGGATTGTTAGGGAGTTGCCAAAATTATGGAACAGCCATGATGGAATATTTTGCAGCTATTACAAATGTTTTAGGTTTTCATGCCTGTCCTTAAAAAAAAAAAAAGTTTGCAGATCTGCCACATGTTGCTGGTGAGAATATAAAATGATACATTCCACTATGGAAAATAGTTTGGCATTGTCTTACAGAATGAAACATATACTTAACATATGACCTAACAGTTGCCTCCTGCGCATTTATCCCAGAGAAATAAAAATGTATGTTCACACAAAAACCTGTGCACAGCTTTGTTTGTAATAGCCCAAAACTAAAAAAAAACTCCACACGTTCTTCAGCAGGTGAATGGTACATTCATACCATGGAATACTTTTTGGCATCAAAAAGGAACAATCTGGATACATAACAATAACTTGAGTGGACTCCTGGGGCTTTATGCTGAGTGAAAAAAGCCAGTCTTAAAAGATCTCATACTGTAGGATGCCGTTAACATTCTTGAAATGACAAAATTACAGAGATAAGAGAACATATTAGTAGATGCCAGGAGTTAGGACTGGTAGAAGGAGTAGGGGAGGGAGATGGGTACGACTGTAAAGGGGTAGCAAGAGGAAGATCTTTGTGGTGAAGTAGGTCTGTGTCTTGGCTGTGATGGTAGCTACATGAACCTAAACGTGTGATAAAATGGCATAGAACTATATGCATACATAACGATGTCAGTTTCCTGGTATTGACATTGCGATAATCAAGAAGATCCCCATGTTGGGAAACTGGGTGGAGATCACATGCGACCTCTGTACTATTTTTGCAACTTCCTGTGAATGTATAATTCAAAATAGTTTAAAAATGTTGAGAATATGTGATGATAAAGGAAAAGGTTTATAATCAGAAACAAGTTACAAAATGATAAAAATATATGAAACTATTTTAATATTTCATACCATTCAACCTAGTACATACACCTGGAAGGAATGACTAATTAAAACCTTAAATCTGAGTTGATGAATTCTTTTTTGTATTTCTGTAGTGTGTGTGTGGATGAGTCTGTATCACTTCTATAGTTGGAAGAAAGCAATTTTCTTAATAGGAAATTTTTAGAATTAATCTGGTTTGGAATATGAAAAATTTAAGTGACACTAGGTTTTTACACTAAGGGATTAAAATTTTTATTAAACTTTTAATACTAACTTAGTATGTATTAAAACACTATGTATTAAGATTGGAAAGTATCTGAATATATTCTTTAAAAGATACTGTATTTGTAAATTTAAAATTATTTCGTACTCTTCTTATGTATTGTAAGATATTTTGTATGATGTTTTAATCAGTGCTATCCAAAACAAATATATTGTAAGGCATATGTAATTTTAAACTTTCTAGTAGCCACAGGAAGAAAGTAAATTAAGCAGGTGAAATTAATTTTAAGAATGTTTTTATTGAACTGATTATATCCAGAATATTATCATTTTAACATGTAACCAGTGTAAAATTATAGTGAGATATTTTACATTCTTTTTTCCAAGCGAAGTCTTTAAAATATGGTATACGTTTTAGGGTTACAGAAAAGTTTAGTTTGGACTAGCCACGTTTCAAGTGCTCAGTAGCCACCTGTGGCTAGTGGGTACCATCTTGAACAAGAGAAGGAGTAGTTGGGAGTGAGGCCTTTGATGTCAGACCAAAGTTTGAATAACAGCAGCTCGGCTATTTGCTTACCTTTTGTGACCTTGGGTATGTTACATGAACCTGTGCATTCGTTTTCCATTTATAAGATATGATAATAACTCTCCACAGTGGTCTTGTAAGGATTAAATGAGACAGTGTAGGTAGCATGCGTGGCACAGGACTGGGCACGGAATACGTACTATAAATAGTGTATGTTATACAGTGGTAATTTTTTTTTATTCCTATATATTGTTTACTGAATTGAGTGACTAATCATTCTAAAAGTGACTGATTTCTTAATAATAGTAGTGAGTAAATATAAAAGCAGTACACGAAATAATTTTTACTTTTTACAGTTAAAGTTTTGGGTACTTTTAAGTTATGACTGATCGAATAGGCAAATATTTGACCACTCGTGCAAAATATTGCACCAGGCACTTGAACATTTACAAGATAGGTCTTAAGATGATATCCTGAAATATCGTATATTTAGATAGTACTTTACATTTGCATGCCACTTTTGTGTCTTTTTTCTTAAATGTAATACTCAAAGCAATCCTGAGATATAGTTGTTACTCCAACTTTCACAATTGAAGAAGTTGTTTCAGAAAAGTAACTTACTTGTTGTCATACCCAGTTAGTAGAAGACAGTTGATTTAATTAAATGGACAATTTAATATGATACTAAAGTATTTCAGCTACACTCCTTTGTTTCTTTCCCTTCCACCTTTGCCGTTTTCCAGGATCATTTAAATTAGAGGAGGACAATATGATGTCACTTGAGGAGTTACTTTGCTCACAATTATCCTGAGATTATTAGCCTCTTCAGATCACCTATAATGTAAAAAGTTAGCATAGGCCTGTATAGATTACATGATTTATTTTGCTTGTTGCAGTTTTTCTCTTTATGAAGTTGGGTCTTCTTTATCCTGTCTTTTGGATAAATATACCTATGAAAATGGGCCAAGAATATGCATTCTGTGCTGACTGCCTTAAAATCGGATTGTTTAAAGTGTAGTTTGTTGCTTATTCAGAAACGTACACAATTCTTTTAAGCAACAGCATGCCACCATTAAAGTCACTAGTGAAAGGCAGAGTTTGTGAATGATTGACTTTCCCAAGGCAGTGGTGCAGTGGAAGGCACTTGTTACCTGGGCAGAGTTAGATGGAGGATATTTCATTAGGCGGTCATGCTCTGTGTTGTAATATGTAGACTTTGTTTTCACAGTATGCATTGCTGGCTTTATTTCCAGTTTCTTCTCCAGTTAAAATATGGAGGAAGTCACAGGATATCCAGTTTGTTTTTGGGTACTGTGGGACAAAATCTATGACAGTAAACTATCAGTTCATCTTGGCAAATACTTTTGGTGTGGACCACTGAAGTGCATTTGTAAGAAGGGAATTATATTTTGGTGTTCAGGATGGGAGTGATGATAGTTTCAAAGATTTCTGTTTTGGAAGTAGGATCTCAGTGCCTAGGATTTCTGAAAAATTTCACTGTACACAGTTTCTGCTACTGCAATTACGTTGTGAATGAATGCTTTAATTATAAGATAGAACTTTATATATGTAAAGCTGTATTTGCTAGGTTGAGATTTAAAATCGTGGGTTGCAATTAAAATAAAAGATTCCCTGAAATTCATGGAACTGGATGATGTCTTTTCTTTCCTTATGTTTTTTACAGACGGGATCTTGCTCTGTTGCCCAGGCTGGAGTGCAGGGACATGCTCATAGACCACGACAGCCCTGAATTTCTGGGCTTAACTAATCTTTCCACCTCAGCATCCCAAATAGCTAGGACTACAGGCTTGTGCCACCAAGGACAATTTAGTTTGGTTAATTAAAAAAAAATTTTTTTTGTAAACATGAAGTCTGGCTATGTTGCACAGGCTGGTCTTGAACTCCTAGTCTCAAGAGATCCTTCTGTCTTGGCCTCCAGAAGTGTTGAGATTACAGGAATGAGCCACCGACCCGGGCCAGAACTAGATTATGTCTGTGTCTTTTCCAGTTCTAAAATACTATGCTATGTCAGTTTGGGCAATTTATAATACAGTAAGAGTCTTAAATTTTACAATGCCAAATTACTTGTCTAAAAATATATAGAGAAAATAATTTGTCATGCACTCTTCCTCAGTGTGTTGTATAAATATTCATGCATTTTGTGACTTTTTCTTTTTTGGACAGAGTCTCGCTCTGTCGCTCAGGCTGGAGTGCAGTGGTGTAATCTCAGCTCATTGCAACCTCCACCTCCCAGGTTTAAGCCATTCTCCTGCCTAAGCCTCCTGAGTAGCTGGGACTACAGGTACCCGCCACCACACCTGGCTAATTTTTGTATTTTTCGTAGAGAGGAGGTTTCGCCATGTTGGCCAGGCTGGTCTCAAATTCCTGACCTCAGGTAATCCAACTGCCTCGACTTCCCAAAGTGCTGGGATTA
Organism: Cacajao melanocephalus; assembly: GCA_963573385.1. Taxonomy (NCBI): domain Eukaryota; kingdom Metazoa; phylum Chordata; class Mammalia; order Primates; family Pitheciidae; genus Cacajao; species Cacajao melanocephalus. Next base: position 52,015 of record CAUYLG010032652.1, on the reverse strand, counting down.
TAGGCATGAGCCACTGTGCCCGGGCGCATTTTGTGACTTCTGAAGAGGAAAGTGTTATCTTAAAAGTTTTTTGGTAGTGTTACTTATGTGTAGCTGAACCATTTTCTTATTTAAGTTATAATTAATGTTTTAATTTTGAAATCTTCATGTAGGGGTTAACATATCCTTGTCGCATTCTAAGAAACTCAATGCACACTGACTAAAGACCAGATTCAGTCAATCTCCTTTTCAGCATCTCTGAGATTAGGGCTTCAGGATAGAACACCTGGTGTGGAAGGTTAGTGTTTTTAAATATAAACAGGTGTACTGCAGCCCTAGGGCTGTTCTTACTTAGACCTTGGTTACATTAATTAAAAGAATGACACTGATATATCTTTTTCTTGAAAAGTATTTTTATTACTGAAATAGTGAATACTGAATCATGCCCCAAGGCAAAGCTTGGTTCTAATAGAACAGGTGTACATTGGGTGTTTTTCCTGCTTAACATTTATTGAAACTCATCCCTAGCATTCAGTCTGATACCAAATTCTGCTGACTTTGTTCAGTATCCCTGCTGCTACTACCATAATTTAGGTTCTTATATTTCATTTGTTATTTCAATTCTTGATTACAAGCCTGTATTGCTCAGACCTGTATCATTGCAGTAGCCTTGAAACCGTTCTGTCTAGTCTTTTGTGCTTTCTAGAAATAATCTCTAGAAAGCACACAGATCATGTAGTGTGCTTAAAAACCTTGGGTACTGCCTCATTGTTCAAAGAGGTATTGCGCTTATTTGGGTTTTTTTGAAGTCTTGCCCTTCTTAGCATGCACTTTCTGGCCAAACTGTTCAGTGTTCCCTGAAAATGTCGTTTTATGCCACTGTCCTGCCGTCTTGAAGACTTACCTCTTCGCTACCTGGTAAATGCCAGCTTCTGCTTCAAGACCCAGCTCATGTTAACTCTTTGGAGAAACCTCCCTTGATTCTTTTGTTTTTGTGACAGGGTCTTGTTCCTTTGCCCAGACTGGAGTGCAGTGGCATGGTCAAAGCCCACTGCAGCCTCAGAACTTCTGGGCTTAGGCAATCCTCCCACCTCAGCCTCCCAAGTAGCTGGGACTACAGGCATGTGGCATCATACCCAGCTAATTTTTTCGCTTTTTGAGAGATGGGGTCTCCCCATGTTGTCCAGGTTGGTCTTGAACTCCTGGGCTCAAATGATACTCCCACCTTGACCTCTCAAAGTGCTGGGATTGCAGGCATGAGCCATTGCTGGGCCTTGATTTTTGTCTTTTGTGATCATTGAAGCACTTTGTGCTATGTCTGTACTACACAATCATTTTGTACTGGAATTTCTTGTTTATATTTGCTGCCCCATATCTGCCCGTGTGAGGCCCTCAGGGGTAGAGACTAACCTGTTGTTGAATCTTCAGAGGCAAGGGCTTTTGTATACTTCACATGTATTTAGAGTTCAGTCTGTTCTTCTGATTTCTTATTTAAAATGTTTTCTTTTTAAAGTAATTATGTGGTATATTGGTTAACCCCCTCTGCAAATGGGTTTATTCACTTAAAACCTTTGGGAAATGCCTTGGAAATACTGCTACACTACTTTTCTTTTTCACTTCAGTTTCTAGTTTTACTCTTTGCATCATCTCTTGTTGCTCTTAAGATGATTCCCTTGATTCTGTGTCTTTCAAGTTCATGCCTGCTTTTCTGCTCATAGCTGATAAAACAGTTGATTGCTAAATAGGATTCTTCTGAAGCAGTGTCTGTTTTAGAACAATGATCCCTCTTAGGAGGGCTCCCATAGAATGCATTCTGAAGTTCTCTTCTGCTCTGTGCTCACTGGCTGAAAAGTTTTAGAAACAGAGTGACTAGAGTGGTCTAGATTCAGAATACAGTGTAAGAAAGCAAAGAGGTTAAAAATTGAGAAAATCGTGAAGTCTGTATTCTTCAAGAGATTTTGCAGCTGAATGGGACTCAGAATAGTTATAGTTCTCTTGGGCTAAAGAATTTTTTGAACTGATAAATGATTCACATACCAGAATTTTCTCTCTTCTTTTTCAGGAGCCACCTCCTAGATAATCTTCCTCTTCAGCTGGTGCTGTTTTATAAATGAAGCCTCTGAATTGTTCATTACTATTTTCAGAACTCTTTGATCTAATACGTTTTATGAGAGAAGACATTTTTTCTGATGAATTGGAGTGTTTTGATTAAAATGATTTTTTATGTTTTAAGTTAATTTATTAGACATTTGTAAGCACTTAATTTTTGGGGCACAGTAAGTGTGGAGACTAATGCTGAACTACTAAGTTGGTTTCTTAATAGATGTTATGTAGAAACTTCTGTAATCTCAGTACCTAGTTTAAAAAAAATTTAGAATTAGGAAATGGTCTATACAGAAGTGAATAAGTTAAGTACAGAGTGACCAGATTGATCCCTAGATGGGGGGATTTTTGCTAATGTAATATTAGATTTAATCCTAATAGTTAAATCAACTGATGGTAATGGCATGAATAAATTTGATCCTTTTGTGGTTTTAAAGATGTATTTTCAGAGTTAACTTTATTACCCTCATAACATGCCCAGAGAACATTGGTGTAAAGATAATGTGTTGTTTTTCTTGGTGGCCAATATAATCTTTTAAAGGTACTTTTTAGTTTAGGTGTCCCTGGAAGTTTTTGTTCTCAGTTTAATGATCTTGTCAGGTAAGTACCACCTAATTATCTATTCCTATTCCCCTATCATTTATCCAGGCAGTAGAGGTTTTCTTTCTTTTTGTTTTTTTTTTTTTTTTGGAGACAGAGTCTCTCTCTGTTGCCAGGCTGGAGTGCAGTAGCGCAATCTCAGCTCACTGCAACCTCCGTCTCCCGGGTTCAAGCGATTCTCCTGCCTCAGCCTCCCAAGTAGCTGGGACTACTGGCACGTGCCACCACACCTAGCTAATTTTTGTATTTTTAGTAGAGATGGGGTTTCACAATGTTGGCCAGGATGGTCTTGATCTCTTGACCTTGTGGTCCGCCCACCTTGGTCTCCCAAAGTGCTGGGATTACAGGTGTGAACCACTGCACCTGGTCTAGAGTTTTATATTAAATAGTGCTTTAGGAATGAGAGATTTATTTGTAATTTCTGTTCAGCTATCTTGTCTATAAAGCAAAATTCATACTTACGGTAGTTTTTATTCTCTAACTTCTCAGTTAATAGGCAGTGTGGTGAGTTGGAAAAACTCTGCAAACTAACACAATGACAAGTACACCTTGGATTTTTTTGTGTAGTTCTCTTGCCGTTTTAACTTTTGTAATCTGATGAATCAGACTTTAGAGGAAAGAGGTAAGAGCTGACCTTCTGACTTCCTCCATATAACTGAGTAAATCTGTCTGGATTGTAGATTTCATTTTTTTTTTTCCTTGTTTTTTGAGACAGAGTTTTACTCTTGTTGCTCAGGCTGGAGTGCAGTGGCACAGTCTTGGCTCACTGCAACCTCCTCCTCCATGGTTCAAGCGATTCTCCTGCTTCAGCCTCCAAGTAGCTGGGATTACAGGCATGTGCCACCATGCCTGGCTAATTTTGTATTTCTGATAGAGACAGAGTTTTTCTGTGTTGGTCAGGCTGGTCTCAAACTCCTGACCTTAAGTGATCTGCCCGCCTCAGCCTCCCAAAGTGCTGGGATTGCAGGTGTGAGCCACTGTACCCGTCTGTAGATTTCATTTTTAAGAGAGTGATATTTGTGGAGTTCTTGTGTTTATATATTTTTTCCTCTAAGAAAGTAGGCTTTTTGACTGACAGCTTGTTCTTTAGAGTCAGAATATCTTTTGTGTGTAGATAAACCAAAATTCTTCTCTAGTTCTGTGATGGAGGACATAATTTGACCTTCAGGTTAGCGAATATTTGCATTAAGTTGTGCGATACTGCTTTATTGTATATGAATGAACACATTTTTTATTCTTGTCATAGGCTTTTTAGAATCAGAAAGCAAGGCTTGTTGGGTGTCTGCTGCTTTACTGCAAAAGCAGTGTGAGAGTGATGAATGCAGAGCAGTTAGTGTAGCAGCCAGTTTTCAGTTGTCTTATATGGTTGGAAAGTTCCTCATCTAAGCACAATCTTTATTTTAATCATTAACCTTTTCCTTATTTTCTCCCTCAAAGACGTGCGCCACCCCTATCAAAAAAAAAAAAAAAACCCGCCCAAGCCGTATAATTAAACCAAAAAAGGGCTTCTGGCAAATAAAGTTGATTTCCTTTTTTTCTTTACCTCTGGCCTTTCAAGATTCAGAGACTGAAAAGTAGTGAAACAAGTCACACTTTTCCCTGTATCCTGCCCACAAAAACTTTCAGATGACATGAAGCAAGAAAGAACTAACTAGATAGTTGACTTTTGAATAAACTCAGGCTTTGTCTCTTTCCCATCTTGTGGTAGATAAGAATAACGTTGGACTAGATACTGGTGTGAAGGTAAGATTAGGATTATTGTTGAGAATATGGGAAATATATTCCAAATATATGAAGCTGTATTCCAGTGTAAGTATGCTAGGTTGATGATCTCTTCCAGTCATCATGAAAACCACTTTATGCCCTGGTGAAACTGACAACATGGGTTGTTTCTGAAGAGATGCATGTTATAATTTATGGGGGTGCTCTGTGTGTGTGTGTGTGTGTGTGTGTGTGTGTGTAATGGTAATGATGGTATTCATACTGAATTTACTGCTAAAATGTTATAATCTGTTGCCAGTTAAAATTACCCAGGAATGAAGATAGAGCATTTTGAAAATACAAGTCAGTGGGAAAATACTTTGCTGCACAAAAATAGAATTTATTTGTTGCATTTCTATACCACATCATCAAATAATATGAAATAATTAGATTTTATCTCCTAATAAAACTTGTGTGAAGTAAATGCTATAATGTACAATTTTTGAATTATTTACTCTCTGTATTTAAGAAAATCCAACAAGTATTATACTGCACTCAGTAAAAAAATAGCATTTGCCATCCTCATTTAAAAATTTTCAGCTTTACTAGAGTATAATTGGCATGTAAGAAACTTCACTTTTAAAATATCTGGGAAACCACCACCATGAAGATAATGATCACATCTGTCACCCCTAAAAGATTTCTCCTGCCTTTTGGTAATTCCTCCTTCCTGCTCCGTTGTCACAGGCAGCCACTAATCTGCTTTCTGTCACTATAGATTAGTTAGCATTTTCTTGAATTTTATATATATGTAAAAATACTGTATGCATTTTTAATTTTTTTGGGGGGGTTTGGCTTCTTTCAGTCATGGTTATTTGAGATTAATCCATGTTTATTTGTTATTGCTGAATAATATTCCATTGGGTGAACAGTCTGCAATTTGACTATCGCTTCACCTGTTTGAGGAACATTTGAGTTGTTTGCAGTTTCTAGCTCTTACAGATAAAGATGTTGTGTACATCCCTGAACAAGTCTTTGTGGGGACAACGCTTTCACTTCTCTTGAGTAAATACCTAGGAGTGGAATTACTGGATATTTTGAACTTTTTAGGAAACTAACAAGCTGATTGTCAAAGTGTGTATCACTTGAAAACCCACCAGCACTGTATGAACTCCAGTTTCTTCATATTCTTGCCAGCCTTGATATGGTCAGTCTAATTTTAGGCTGGTGGCAGGTGTTTAGTGGTAAGATAGCTCATTGTGGTTTTAACTTCTGTTCCTCTAATAACTAATGATGTTGAGCCTGTTCTCATGTGCTTATTTGCCACCTCTCTTTTTATATTTATCTACTTGATTATTTTGAGATGATGTCTAGCTCAGATGCCCAGTCTGGAGTGCTGTGGCCCTGTCTTGGCTTACTGCAACCCCTGCCTCCTGGGTTTAAGCTGTTTTCCCACCTCAACCTCCTGAGTAGCTGGGACTACAGGCATGTGCCACCATGCCTGGCTAACTTTTGTGTTTTTAGTAGAAATGGGGTTTCACCATGTTGGCCAGGCTGGTCTCGAACTCCTGGCATCAAGTGATCCGTCTGCGTTGGCCTCCCAAAGTGCTGGGATTGCAGGTGTGAGCCACTGCGCCTGGCGCCCCTTGTATATTTTTAAAATGTCTTCATATTGTTGACTCATTTTTTCATTTAGTTGTTCGACATTACCGAATTGTCCTTTATCCTAGATTCGTGTATGTATTTTAAGGGTGTCTTTTGAAGAGCAGACTTAACTTTTGCATTTTGTGTCATAGTCTTTACCAAACCCAAGAACACTAAGATTTTCTCATAGCTTTACCTTTAGAAGGTTTATAATCTTAACTCTAATATTAAGTACTTGGATCCATTTTGAGGTAGTATTTGAATACATATTTGTAAGGGTGAGGTCAGATCATTTTTTTTTTAAATATGACTAATTGTCCTGGCACTATTTATTGAAAAGATTATCCTTTTCTTACTTAATTGCCTTGGTATCTTTGAAAATCAATGGGCTGTAGTTGTTTGAGTCTCTTTATTTTGTTTCATTGATCTTTCTTTACACCAATACTGTTAGTTAAATAATGTAGCTTTATAAGTCTTGAAAATTAGGAAGTATAAGACCTTCCTTTTTTTTTTAGAGTTCTTTTGGATATTCTACATCATTTGCATCTCCTTTTAAATGTTAGAATCAACTTGTCAATTTTGACATAAAGGGGATCCTGGAATTTTTATTAGGATGCATTGCATATGTAGATACATTTGGGAAAAATTACCAATCCAAAATGTTGGACTCAGTATTCCAATCCATGAACATAAGTATCTCTGCATTTATTTAGGTCTTCCCTCAGCAGTGTTTTGTAGTTTTCAGTCTCATTTGTTAGATTTATCACTGAGTGTTTCATATTTTCGATGCTGTGTAAATGTTACTATTAAAATACCAATTTGTGGTTGTTTCCAGGTAGTTTATATACACATTACATTTGTAAAACTTGTTTCCTGTAACTTTGCTAAACTTAATAGGTTCTAGGAACTTTTTTGTAGATTCTGTAGAATTTTCTCCATAGACAATTTTGTCTGTCAATTGAGACAGTTTTTACTTTCCTTCCAATGTGGAAGCCTTTTATTTCTTTCACTTGCCTGTTGTGCTGGCTACAACCTCCAATACAGTGTTGAATAGAAGTTTTGAGCATGGACATTCTTGTATTAGTAAGTGTGATGTTAGCTGTAGTAAACATTTAAATAGGTTTAGGGAATTTTTTTCTGTTTTAATTTGCTGAGAGGTTTTTCTTAGTCTGCGTCTTGCTCTGTGGCCCAGGCTGGAGTGTAGTGGTGCAATCACAGGTCACTGTAGCCTCAAACTCTGGGTTCAACCTGTCCTCCTGCCTCAGCCTCTTGAGGGCTGGGACCAATGCACCACTATGCCTGTCTAATTTTTTTTGTTGGGGCGGGGGGTGGTGGGTAGAGATGGGATCTCACTATATTGACCAGGCTGACCTGGGACTGGCCTTAGGTGATCATCCCACCTTGTCTTGGCCTCCCAACATGCTGGGATTACAGGCAGGAGCCATTGTGCCCAGCCCACTGAGCGTTTTTATTAAGGAATAGAAATTGGATTTTGTCAAATATCTTTTCTTCCTCCTGCATTTAGTAAGACAGTCACACAGTTTTCATAATCCTGGATTACACCGGTTGATTTTTAATTTTAGGAATCCTAGAGCAATTTGGCATTCCTGGATTAAAGCTCTTTGTCATGATGTATTCTCATGATGAATAATCCATGTTGGATTATTTTATTAAGAAAATTTGCGTCTGTGGTCATGAAGGACATTGGTCTATACTTATTTTTGCCTTCTAGTGTATTTGTCTGGTTTTGGATTCCCGCTAATGTGGTTCTCATAGAATGAGTTGGAAAATGTTCTGCCCTCTTTACTTTTTTGGAAGAGTGTGTGTAGAATTGAAATTACTTTTTTCTTAAATGCTTGGTAGAATTTACTAGTGAAGCCATCTGGTCTAGAATTTTCTTTCTAGGGAGATTTTCCTACAGATTCAATTTATTTAAAATACATAAGAGTGTTGAGATTATTTATTGTTGAGTGACCTTTGGCAGTTTGTACCTTCCAAGGAACTTAGGAATTTGTTCGTTTTATTGAAATAACGCTCGTGAGATTTCCTTATCGTAGAATCTGTAGGGATGCCACTTCTCAGTTTTCATTGGTAATTTGTCTTTGTTTTTTGGTGAGTCTGAGTTATCAAGATTTTACTGATTTCAACAAGCTATGATTTCAGTGCCTTTCTTTTTGTTTTTGTATTGTATTGCATTGATTTCTCATCTGATCTTTATTATTTTCTTTCTTTTGTTTATGTTGAGTTTCATTTGCTCTTCTGTTTTTAGTTTCTTAAGGTGTACACTTTGCTCCTTGATTTGAAACTTTTCGGTTTTTTCAGCTGTGGATGTTTGGCGCTAAAATTTTTTCTGTCAAGTTCTACTTTAGTTGTAACCCACAAATTCTGATATCTTTGTATTTTCATTTGCATTCAGTTTCAGATGCTCTTTAATTTGTCTTTTAATTTTTTTTATCTCACGAGTTATTTAGAACTGTCAGTTACTAGATCTGTGAGGATTTTCCAAATACCCTTCTGTTTTTGCTTTCTAATTAAGTGATGTTCAGCTTTGTTACTTTGGTGCATAAACATTTAAAATTATGTCTTGAATTGACCCCTTTTTCATTATGAAATAAACCCACTTTGTCCTTGATAACAGTATTGGCTCTGAAATGGATTTGCCCATTATTAATATAACCACTCCAGCTTTGTTTTGACTATGTTAGCATGGCATCCTTTTACTGTATTTGTGTCTCTGTATTTGAAAAGAGTTCCTTACAGGCAGTATGTAGTTGGGTTTTGTTTTTCTAATCAGATATCCGAATCTCTGCCTTTTAATTGTGATTAGTAGACCATTTATATTTAATGTGATTATTGACACGATCAGTTTTAAATCCACTATCTTGCACTTTTTCTGTTTTCCTACCCATTCTTTGTTTCCACTGTACTTTCGGCTTTAGTTATTATTTTTGTTTTGTTTTGGTTTTGGCTTTAGTTATTTTAAAAAATATAATTTATGTCTTTTATTAACTTAATAGCTTTAATTCTTGTTATTTTATTTATTTTATTTATTTTGAGACAAGCTCTTGCTATGTTTGTTTCCCAGGCCGGAGTGAAGTAGGGCAATCTCTTTTCACTGCAGCCCACCTCAGCTTCCTGAATAGCAGGGACTACAGGCACATGCCACTATGCCTGGCTAATGTTTTTATTTTTTTTGTAGAGAAGGGATTTTGCCATGTTGCTCAGGCTAGTCTTTAACTCCTGAGCCAAAGGATCCACCCGCCTTGGCCTCCCAAATTACTGGGATTACAGGGATGTTCCACCTCTCCTGGTCAGTTATTTTAGTTGCTTTAGTATACCTCTTTAACTCAATCAGTTCGCTTAACTTGAAGTGATATACATTTTCACGTGTAGTTTAACACTTTATCAAAGCTCCTTTTTTCTTTCTGGCCTTCTTGCTGCTATTGTAATACATTTACTTGTACCTATGTTGTAACCCTCCCCACAGTGTTGTTATAATTTTTACTTATTGTTTAAACATTTAAAAAATATAACAAAGGAAAATTTTCCATCTATTTACTATTTCTGGTGCCCTTCATTCCTTTGAATAGATCCACATTTTCATTTGGTAATAATTTTTTTCTACCTAAGGGACTTTGTTTAATATTTCTTATAGTGTAAGTCCATACTGATTACTTTTTTAAAAATGTTACAAAGTTTTTATTTTGCCACTTTTCTGGTAACAGCTTTATTAAGTTGTAATTCACATATTATACAGTTCATCCATTTAAAGTGTGCAGTTCATTGGCGGTTAGTACATTCACAAAGTATGAACCTTTGCCATATTTTGTTACCCACCCCCCCACCCCAATCAAGGAATCCTGTACCTTTTAGCCGTCACCCTCTAGCCTTCCCCAACTCCCAGCCCTAGGTTAGCCTTTAAAATAGTTCCTGTCTCTGAATATTTCCTTTATCGTAGAATTTTGTATAAATGGAATCATACAATATTTGGTCTTTTGTGACTCTTGTTTCAGTAGCATAGTTTTCAAGGTTCATTTATGTTGTAGTGTGCGTATCAGTACTTCATTCTTGCTTATGACTCAATAACATTCCATTGTATAGACATGCCACATTTTCTTACCCACTCATCAGTTGGTGGACATTTGTGTTCTACCTTTTGATTATTATTAATAATGTTACTGTGAACATTTGTATACATATTTGTGTGGTTATATGTCCTCTTGGGTATATACCTAGCAGTGAAATTGCTGAGTCAAATAAGAACTGCCTTTAACCTTTTGAGGAACTGCTGCAGTTTTCCAAAGTGGCTATAGCATTTTACATTCCCACCAAAAGTGGTTTTTCATTTCTTGCCCTTGTTTCAAAACATATTGTCAATGTGTATAAAATTTCTAGGTTCAGTTTATCTCTCTCTTTTTTTTTTTTTTTTTTTAAGACAGAGTCTCACTCTGTTAACTAGGCTGGAGTTCAGTGGGGTGATCTTGGCTACGTGCAACCTCCACCTCCTGGGATCAAGTGATTCTTGTGCCTCAGTGAGTATCTGGGACTACAGGCATGCACCACCACGTCCGGCTGATTTTTGTATTTTTAGTAGAGACGGTGTTTCACCATGTTGGCCAGGCTGGTCTTGAACCCTTGACCTCCAGTGATCCGCCTGCCTGCTGGGATTACAGGCGTGAGCCACAGTCCCTGGCCAGTGTTTGATTGTCATTCTAATCTTTGTTCTTTAAAATATGTCTTGGTTTCTCTGACTTAAGATTTCACTTAATCACTGTTTTGTTTTGTTTTTTTAAGCATTTTGATTATAATGGGCCTTGGTATAGTGTTCTTCATGTTTCTTGGGCTTGGGGTTTGCTGAGCAGCATTTTGCCTTCTTAATTAAAGCTTATATCCTGTTGGGAAATATATAGAATTTTATAAAATGAGAACGTTAAATCCTCATTCATATTAAGAAATATGCCATAGCGTGTCTGGCCAAGAAGAGCTAGAATCCTTTAGATTGCCCTTGGTTGCTACTATACCTTTCTCCTTGGAAAAATTTCTTTAAGAAAGGCCTTAGAGATATTGTCCAACCATTAACCAAAATCCAGTGATTGGCACAGGTTATGGAGCAGGTTAATAGTAATATAGCCTCCACTGACTCCTGGTCAAGCCTTGGGTCTTCCTATCAAATTGTACCACCTCTCTGACAAACCCAAGTAGTAGGAAAATGACCAGGGATACAACTCTGGACGCTGTGAGTGTGACTGTTGCTGTGCTCTATATTTTAGATTCCTTTACCTCTAAGAAAGAGAAAGAAATGGTATGCCTTATTCCCCTTACTTTCTCCCCCTCTCCGTCTTTCCCTGTCTTTAAAAACGATGGCAGACACATGTGTATTTCATAATGAAATAAAAACTATCTCAATTTCCAGCTCTTTCATTTCTCCATACAAACACTTCTGTGAAATTATTTTTTGTTGTAGTCCATGAACAATGATAACTATCTTAGACTGCCAGTTATGTTGCTTTAGGAAGTCTATGATTTGGGTTGGCCTGCTATTCTCAAACAGCAGTTAGCTTGACCAACTTTTTTATTTGGTACGATGGGCTTTGGGGGAACTTGCTTTCTCTTGACATATGTTTCTGTTCTTCTTCCCACCTAATTTCCTCCTAGCAGGAAGTATATATGAGAGTGCGTTGGTGTTTTTAAGTTACCATCTGTATCGTATCCATAGCACTTCCTTTCCCTTTGTAAGATTTCCTTTGTTTTTAGAATCCTCTCATATTGGTTATTCAGTGTTCTTTGTAGATAATTGTGGAGTACCTGAAGGATTTTGGCTGAAGTGGAATGTTTTACATGTCTTTATCCTTTTTGAAGCTTATCTGATTGGCTGTACATTCCCATGCATTAGAAACAGATTGTCTCGTAATATGGAACATCCAGCCACCTTGTCTCGCAGAATTCAGGAAGTACGTCTATGTTCCTAAAGTATCTTCCAGAGTTCAGGAGGAATGGAAAACTAAAGTGTTATAATTGTGGGAAATCTTTTTTAAAGTCAAATGTGTTGAGGTGTGATAATATAGTAAGAGTAACCCTTTCTGGTGTATAGGTTCTGTGAATTTTGAGGAATTTTTAAGTTGAATGATGACAATCAAGAAAAAAGAATTTATTTCTCTAATCTCAGAAAGCACCATTTAGCAGTGTGTGAATTCTAATTACTATGCATCCTCCTCAGTACTTTGGTATTTCCAGATAGTTGTTTTTGTTTTTAAAACAGCCATTATTATAGGTATGTAGCGGTAACTCACTGTAGTTGTAATTTTCATTTCCTGGATGACTAGTAATAACCATCTTTTCGTGTGCGTGAGTCATCTATATATTTCTTTGATGATGTGAATTCAGATTTCTTGCCATTGCAATGTCTAGATTGTGTTGCTTTCTTATTACTGAGTTTCTAGAGTTTTCTGTATATTCTGAATAATAGTTTTTAGTTAGGTGTTTGTTTTGTAAATATTTTTACTCAGTCTGTGACTTTCCGTTTCATTTTCTTTTGATTTTGACTTTCCATTTTCTTAATGGTGTCTTTTGAAGAGCAGAAATGTTTAATTTTTATGAAATCCGGTGGATCAATTTTTCTCCTTTATGGCTTGTGTTTTTCGTTTGAGTTCTTCTATGTGGAGACAGATATGGACCAAGGTTCTTAATTTTGATGAATGGTATCCCATTTTTTTCTGCACCATTTGTTGAAAGACTCTCTTATCCATTGAATTAGATTGGCATATTTGTAAAAATCCTGATTACTATTAATATTTTTGTGTGAGTTTATTTCTGGACTCTCTTTTTTTGTTTCACTGACTCTGTCTGACCTTTTACCAATATTATGCTATCTTAAAAATTGTAAGTAGGTAAATCATGAAATCAGGTAGCATCAGCCCTTCAGTTTGGTACGTTTTTCCAAAATTGTTTTGACTGTTCTAGGTGTTTTTTTTTTCCATGTAAATTTTAGAGTCAGCTTGTCAGTTTCTGTGAAACTTGCTGGAATTTTGACCAGATTGCATTGAATGTGTAGATCAATACTGTTCAATAGAATTATCTGTAATGATGGAAATGTTCTGTATTTACACTGTCCAGTGTGTGGTAGTCATTAGCCATATATGACTATTGACTACATAAAATGTTGCTTATAAAGTTGGAGAAATGAATTTAAGGTTTATTTCATTTTAATTTATTTAAATTCAAATATAGTCACATGTCACCAGTGGCTATTGTATAACATAGATAGCAAAACATAGATTATTTTGGGCACAATTATAGATTATTTTGACTTCTTAAAGTCATTATCAAGTCTTAAAGCCCACAAATGTGGTATATCTCCCTATTGAGTCCAGAAATTTGAGATTGCAGCATATGTAACATCTTACAATACATATGTTGTTAAATTTATCCTGGCGTATTTCATGTTTTTCAAATGTTATTGTAAGTGATATTTTTTTCTTCTTTAATCTTTTCATTGTTAATTGCTAGTATGCAGAAATAAAAATGATTTTTGTATATTGACTTTGCATCCTCTGCCTTGGTTAGCTTCACTTATTTTATTCTAGAAATTTTTTGTAAGTTCTTTGGGATTTTCTGCATAGACAATCATGTAAACTGTCAGTAAAGACAGTTTTATTTTTTCTTTTCAGTATATATGTGTCTTATGTATTTATTTCTTTTAGTGCATAGGTTAGAATCACCAGCTAGTTTTGACCAAAAAGTCTTAGTTCGTTGAGTTTTCAAAATTATTATGAATGATACTGAATTTTAATGCTTTGATTGCATCTATTGAGATGATCATATGGGTTTTCTTTAGTTTGTTGACATGGTGAATTACTAATTTTTCAAGTATTGAACCGTCTTTGCATTCATGATATAAGACCCACTTGGTCATCATATTTTTTTTTATATATTGCTGGGTTCAATTTACTAATAAATTGGATCCATGTTCTTGAGAGAGATTGATCATTATGATCTGTGTTATCTGTATTATCTTTGTCTAGTTCTGATGTTCTGGTAATGCTTGTAACATTGAGGTGAGAAATGTGTCTTGTCCACCTGCTCAGCCCCAAACACATACACACATTGTGTAGAATTCTTTCTTAAAAAAAGAATTCTTAAAATTCTTTACCTTGGTGGGAAGAGGGAGGGGTGTTTTGTTTGGTTTAATTGTTGAAAGTTTGGAAGCACATACTGGTTACTTTTTTATTTTTTTGGGGACAGAATCTCACTCTGTCTCCTAGGCTGTACAGTGTTGTGATCATGGCTCACTGCAGCCTGACCTCCAAGGCTCAGGTGATCCTCCCACCTTAGCCTCCCAAGTAACTGGGATCATAGGTGTGTGCTACCGTGCCTGGCATATTTTTAAGAAAAATTTCTTGTTGAGGCAGAGTCTCCCTGTGTTGTCTAGGCTGGTGTCAAACCCCTGGGCTCAAAAGATCCTCCCTCCTAGGCCTTCCAAAGAGCTGGGATTACAGGTGTGAGCCACTGTACCCAGCCTAATTTAATAGATATAAATCTATCTCTTTATTCCTTTATGTTATCTGGTTATTCCTTCTTGAGATAGAGTTTTACTCTGTCGCCTAGTCTGGAGAGCAGTGGTGTGATCATACCTCATTGAGTGCCACCTCCAACTCCCAGGCTCAAGCAATCCTCCCATCTTGGCCTCCTGAGTAGCTGGGACCAAAGACACAGGCTGTTACATCCAGTTAATTTTTGTATTTTTTGTAGAGGTAGGGTTTTGCCATGCATGTTTCCCAGACTGGTCTTGAACTCCTGGGCTCAAGCAATCCACCTGCTTTGGCCTCCCAAAGTGCTAGGATTACAGGCGTGAGCCACCATGCCCACCCTAATTTTTATTTTGTTTTATTTTTTAGTGTAGATGAGATCTCACTGTATTGCCCACGCTGGTCTCAGACTCCTAGGTTCAGGCAGTCCTCCTGCTGCAGCCTCTCAAATATTTATTCTTCAGTGAACTTTGGCAATTTGGAAAAATTAAAGATCACATTGCATTTAAGCTGTCAACCTTAATATGAATAGAATTGTTCATATTTCTCCTTTATTATCCTTTTAATTTCTGTAAGACTTCACATGGTGTTTCCTCTTTTGTTCCCAATACAGAGAATATTTATCTATATTTTTGTTGTTCGATATGCTACCCCTTTTTAAACTTAAGAAAAAAACCATAATACTTGAAATGAATAGAAAAGCATTCAGAATGATATACCCATATATGCTCACCACCTAATATTTGCTTTAGTTTTAACTAGAATTTTTAAAACAACGAACATTTAGCATTGCTTTAAAAGAGCAAACGCCTCTTCATCTCCCTTAGTGCCTTTTCTAACCACTATCACTGAGGTAGGTATATAGCATTCCTATGCATATTTTCCTATTTTTAGTTTATGTTTGTATCAGTCCATCATCAGTCTATACCTTTTTCGTTTGGACTATTGACTTAAATGATGTACATATGCTTTTGGATCTTGTTTTTTTCACTCAGCTTTGTTAGAGATACAAGCATGTTGACACTACGATGTGTGTGTACTATGTTAGAAATTAGATTCTAAACATGTCTTAAATGGGAAACTGCTGCTGTCTTCTTTTTATCCTACATGCAATTTATATTTGAAAACCCATTTTCTGTTGGCAAATAATAAGTTGTAAGAATATTTTGAAAGTTGTATTAGCCTCTATATTGAAAAGATTAGAAGATTGGATTATAGGTTTTATTGCCGTATAATTTACATACCACACACATTGCCCATCAAACAGTTGAGTGACTTTCAGTGATTTTATAGTTGTACAACCATTATCATAGTTGAGTTTTAAGACATTTATGTCATTCCCAAAAAGTTACCTCATGCCTGTTTGCAGTCCTCTCTCCTTAGGCAACCATTGATCTACTTTTTGTAAAAACTTTATAGAAATTTTATGTTAGCAGAATTACACAATATAGTCTTTGGTTTATTTCTGTCTTCTTTCGCTTAGTATAATGATTTGAGATTTGCCTTGTTTGTTGCATCATCAGTACTTAAATCCTTTTTGTTGCTGTGTAGTATTCCATTGCATGGATAAACCGCATGTAGCTGGAAATGTAACTAGCGAACTCTATAGGCTAGTTGGTGGACATTAAACGTGCTTGCAGTTTGTTGCTGTTGTGAATAATGCTGCTATAAGCATCTCTGTAGCAGTCTTTGTGTGCACATATATATATTTTTTCTTGAGTGGATATGTAGGAGTAGATTGCAGTGTTGTATAGTAACGAGATGTTTTAACAGAAACTGCCATGCTGTTTTCCAAAGTGGTAATTTTATGTTACCACCAACATATGAGGGTTCCACTTTCTCCATGTTCTCACCAACACTTTGTATTTTTTTAATTATAGCCTTTTGAGTTGGTGTATTGTGAAACGTCCTTGTGATTTTTTTTTTTAATTTGCATCTTTCAAGTGACTAATGATTTTAGCATCATTTCTTGTCATTGGCCATCTGTAGATTTTCTTTGGTCAAGTGTCATCTATTCATGTTTTACCAATTTTAAACATTGGGTTGTCTGTCTTATTTACTGAGTTGTAAACAGTTGAGGAATGAGCTTCACCAGATACCAAATATGGTGGTGCCTTGATTTTGGATTTCCAAGGCTGCCAACTCTGAGCAGTAAATTTCTATTATTTATAAATTACCCAGTACCAGGCATTTTGTTACAGCATCCTGAATGTACTAAGAGTTCAGTTTATAATTTATTTTTATAGATGTGTATTTTTCAAGAAGATAATTTCATCAGTGGAACAATGCGGTACTTCACGAGCCTGTTTTTAGTTGATTTCTAAAACTGTGTTGGGATACTGCCTTGATTCTTGGTTTTTAGTTTTCTTATCTCAAAACGGAAAAAACTATTTACTGTATCTGTATTTCTATTCTGAACCTTCTGGATGTATGTTAATCTACTAGTCTCTCCCCACCCCTGCCCCTGCCCCTGCCCCTGCCCCATTAGTGGGAGATACATTTCAAGACCTCCCAGTGGATGCCTGAAACTGGATAGAACCGAACCCTAGATAAACCATGTTTCTTCCTATGCGTACATTCCTATGATAAAGTTTAATTATACGTTAAGGAGAGCTAAGAGGTTAACAAAAATAAGCTCATTATTCTTGCATTTTGGGTCATGATTAAGTCAAATGAGGTGACTTGAACACAAGACTGATAACTACCTCAGTCGAACTGAGGTGGCTATTGAAAGGCAGATGGTGTCTACAACGTGGTTACCTTAAACAAAGGGGTGATTCATGTCCCTTGTGGGACAGAGTGGAACAGTGAAGGATTTATTTTATCATGCTGTTGAGAGCAGCATGCAACTCAAAACTTAAGAATTGTTTATTTCTGGAATTTTCCATTTTAATATTTTTGGACCACAGTTAAAGGAAAGTCTCAGATGAAAGGAGATTACTGTACTACAAATCTGTGAAAAGTTTTCGTTGTATTACTCTGTAGTAAAAAGCAATAAATACTCTCAGCCTAGGCCTACTCAGGTCGTTTTCTCGAAGAACAAGTAATGAAGCCACAGACTAAGTAATTAGTTTACAAAACATAGAAATTTATTTCTCACAGTTCTGGAGACTGAGAAGTCCAGTGCCAGCAGATTGTGTCTGGTGAGGGCTGAGGGCTGCTCTCTGCTGCCAGCCTTGTTGCTGTGTCACATGGCAGAAGGGCAGAAAGGCCTTGCTAGTACCATCTAGCCCTTCTTTTTATTTTATTTTTTTGTAGAGTTATCATCTCCCTATGTTACCCAGGCTACTCTTGAATTCGTGGCCTCAGGTGATCCTCACACCTCTGGCCTTTACAGAGTGCTGGGATTGCAGTGCGTCCAGCCCCCTCAGTCCTTTTATAAGGCGCTGATCCCATCCATAGGGCACAGCCAGAATGGCCAAATCGCCTCTTAAAGGTCTTACCACTCAATGCTGTCACCTCAGATGCTGTTGGGATTTTCAACGTGAATTATGGAGGGGACACAAACATTCACACCATAGTAGGAGTATATATTTTCCAATTCATACGTATTTTTTGCCTGCGAAAGATACAAATTTTTCTTGATTAAAAAGTAAAATTGACCTCCCTAAACTGGTGGTAAGATGGGAAAAAGTTAATAGGGATTTCGCTGGTGCTTTGCTGAGAAGCTTCTTAAATGAGAACTCTGTGAGGGAGTGAGTGAGTGACTTGGAGTGACGGTGGAGTAGCATGTAAGCCCTGGTGTGAGATTATTCCCATCAGAAAATTAGCTGTGTCTTCTTGGAAGGTATCTCTCATTTTGTGTTTCACACAGTTATGTGGAGATTCATCTAACAGATGAAGCACCTGCATCATGTAGACATTTAACTTAACACAGTATTTTTTCCACCATAGTTGATGCACAGAAGTGCTAATCTGGAAAATAAGGACAGTGTTTTAATAAGCATGTCATAATCTTTTAAACATATATTATCTTGGAGCTTGCCTGAAATGGATTTCGAGTGTTTTCAAGTCTTTTCTGGTGATGATGGGTCCTATACTGAGTTAACCACAGGCTTTTGGTTAGTCTCCAGTTAGCTAGCAAAGAGGGGCATGTAGCTATATAGGTAGTCTGATTCTGTCTTCTTACCAAGCATAGTCTAATAAACTGAATGGATCGTCCAAGCTGAATGGGATGTTTTCACTCAGTTACAAACCAGGAAGCATGTTTTGCAGGCTGTTGAAGAAATGTGGATAACAGGTGACTGGACTTGACTTCATTCTTTAGTTTTTTTTCCCAGACATGACAGACAGATCTTGCCCCCATTAGCTACACTTTGACTTTATGGTTTAATTAGGTTTTCCTTACAAGATTCAGCACTAATGATGCGTTTTACTTTTCTGTTTTTGAAGAGCATTCTCTGACACATTAGTGTCTTTGGGAGTGGGGAGGGGGAGGGCATTTGGGGAAGGAATGCTGATAGGACTGGGAGACTTGTGCTACTACCTCAGCTCTAGGCTTCTCTACTTCACGTGGGCATAAAGTGCGTAAAAAGGTAAACCTGCTAACAAATAATGGACTGTCATTTGGTGCAGTATAAATGTAGTAACTCTTGTCTCTTATTTTCCATCATTAGTCTAGCTGCAAAAGAGGATTGTTTGGAACCCTTCTGAATCTTTCGGGACTGATAAGAATAAACCAACTTAGCTGTTAGCACATCTAAGGTGCATCAGTAGTTATTTGTCACCCATGAAATGGCTTCATGGGATATGGCAGATCCTTGTTTTTTTTAAACATTAGTTAAACATTGAGATGGCTTCGTGTAACAGATTTATAAATTGGCTGAACCATCCTTAATCTTTGCTATTTGTTGGTTTAGAATTTGTCCTCTGGGCTAAAGCTGATTTCTCATTCTCCTTGTATGTAAAATGTCCTTTGTGTTTTGAGATGTCTATATGGTTTATAATACACTTTAAAATTTCTAAATAGCTTACAGTAAAAGATAAGTAATTATCTGATAAGGCTTAACAGTTCAATTATTTGCATATTTGTATAGAGTGTGGAAAATAATATACCTTATTGCTTTTCCCCTCTTACCTCTGAGAGGAAAATGTAACCACAGTGAAAGTTCCTTACTGTTGACTAGCTTTCAGATAAGAGCACAGACCTCAGGTAGAGTTTTATGTGTCAGTATTTAGGTAACTGCAGAGTTGTTATACCCATCTGCCTTTCTTAACCAGCTCTGAGAGAATTAAGCCCTCTTGCTCCAAGACTTCCATTGTAGACAGTTACCTTTTCCCCTATGCATTCAGAAGAGTACTAGTTATAATAGATACTTGGGAGAATTGAGAAAATAATCACTCAGATCATTTTTTTGGGGGTGTTTTATGCTTCAGACTGAGAAAGGCTATGGACCTAGAGAGTACATTCTGATATAATTATTTTTCATTCAGATTTACAAATGCCAAACAAAACTGGTGCGGAGTTGTTCTTAGTACTTTGAGATATCACCTGGTATATATTTTTGGCTTTCAGTAACCCGAATACTTAGTGAACTACCTGTAGTCCTTTCTTTCACAGACTGTAATAATACGCTTTGGCTGCCCAAATTATTTGGAATTCCTGTACTTTTTTATTTTTCTCTCATCTTACATAGGTTTTCTTTTCTGTTAGGGATGTTCCTTTTTGTTCACCTAATTCACTGAACTTGAAGAGTCACTTCCTTTGTGAAGCCCTTAGCCATCTGCCAGCACAAGGTTGGTATTCCCTCTTTTGTGCTGTAGTACCTACACTTAAAATCATTATCTTTCACATTTAAAAATAATATTTTACAGAATTACCTCACCATTCCTGTCTCTGTGCATCCCTGGAGGGCAGAGACTGTTAGGTTTGTCAACACCTAATGTGTGTTGGTTGAATGTTGAATGAGATGTTAATACACTTTTGCTATAGAAGATAGGCATTTTACAGTAAAGTTTTGCAGTGTTAACAATGGCAGTGGCCGGGCGCAGTGGCTCACGCCTAGCACTTTGGGAGACCAAAGCAGGCAGATCACCTGAGGTCAAGAGTTCAAGCGTGGCTGACATGTTGGTGAAATCCCGTCTCTACTAAAAATACAAGAAAATTAGCTGGGTGTCGTGGCCGGCGCCTGTAGTTCCAGCTACTTGGGAGCCTGAGGCAGGAGAATCGCTTGAACCTGGGAGGCAGAGGTTGCAGTGAGCCAAATCACACCACTGCTCTCCAGCGTGGGTGACAGAGCAAGACTTCGTCTCAAAAATAAAAAAATTCAGAACAAAATATTCAATGGTAGTATATATCTGGACACCAAACGGAACACATTGGCCTATGTGGAGACAAATACAATCATGGCTTTATTAAAATACCACGCTCAGCCCAGCTGAACCCATAACCATCGCCTGACTGGGGCATAAGAACATTAAAGCACATTCTGAGTGATGTAAAACCATAATACTTCAAATACAGGTATGTAATTAATTGCAGAGAATGAGCCAGCATTGTATTTGATAGATTAGACAGACAGACAGGGCTTCAAAGGAGGTATGTACCCAGAACACCTAGATGAGATTGCCTGCGTTGTCACTGCCTGATATCTTGAAAGGTCACCACCATCTCTGGGCTTCTCATTTCATTTTCTTATTTGTGAAATTGTTGTTTTGAGAGAATTCCTTGAATATATGAGCAAGTGTATTGAAAGTGAGAAGGCAACAAAGTAGACGTGTGAACTGTAGTGAAACCTAACAAATTCTAAGTTTGGATTGTTGAGAGGTTTCTATCACTTCTCTTGTCAGTCAGAGAGACTAATACATAAAGTCTGCCATATAGTGGATATTCAGTAAATGTTTGTTGAACCAATGAAAGAAGTGACATTCCAAGATAGAATTAACAAGATTGTTGACTGGGTTGAATTGGGGCTCAAAAAGAGTAGTTTAGGCAAAAGGTGCCTCTGGAGAATGTCTAGAAATGCCAGTACTACATAGGAATGGATTGTGAAGCTAATGAAAACCTTAGATATGACCTGTAGTGCACTGTGGGAACCCAAGCGGATACTTCCAAGGATGCTGTACTTTGATCTGATGCAGAAGGTGGGATACCTACCATTTACTGAATGACCGTTATATGCCAGACCAAGTACAAAGCACCTTATAGATGATGTTTATCTTGACAGCAGCTGAAGACACCTATTTTTACCCCCATTTCAAAGAAGAGGATACAAATATAAGCCGTCCAGGAAATAGAAAGTAGTATGTACACTAACTTAAGTTGCAGAGGAAGGAGTTACATGGAAGTGGGGGGTGGAAAGAGGAAAGAGGGAGGGATGCTAGTTGTGTTGTTGTGAGCGTTGCCCTTCA
Organism: Cacajao melanocephalus; assembly: GCA_963573385.1. Taxonomy (NCBI): domain Eukaryota; kingdom Metazoa; phylum Chordata; class Mammalia; order Primates; family Pitheciidae; genus Cacajao; species Cacajao melanocephalus. The sequence goes on along the minus strand of CAUYLG010032652.1, from coordinate 30,113 downwards.
CACTGGATCTCTCAGACTTTGCCTTTACAGATTTGGTGGGGAACAAAGGTGAAGCTGGTTTTGTTTTTGTTTTAACTATTTACTGAAGGATTTAGTTAGACTTTTAAGTTTATTCTGTTACATTGAACATTGGTCATACTGTTAGGAAGGATCACACTTGATAATGCATGTTACCTATTTTTAAAAGATCAACTGATGAATGAATGGTGGCAATGTATTGTGAAAGTTCTGAATTTGCGGAGGAAAATAACAATTACATTCTCTTGAAAGTGAAACTAAGAATGCTGCAGTAATTTAACTTCCCATGTCGATGAGTAATTTAACCGTATTAACCACCCAAAGAAATAATGAAAATAAAACTTTTATCATTCAGATATTTGGCCGTACACATTATATCTGTTGTTTTACATTTCAAAGCCACCTTTCTTGAATGAACATTTTTTTCTCTCACACTTCTTTACCTTCTGTAGAACAGATAGAGCGAGTCACTTAAGTTTTTAATTCATACCTGCAAACCTTCTTCATAATTAACACTTTACTTCTGAAATGCCATATAGCATCTTGTCATCTTCCTCCCCTCAGCCCCAGAGATTTAAATCAGGTAGATTCTTATATCAAGAAGTGTTCAGCTTCTTCTGTAGAAAGTCATGACTTAATACAACATATTGCGATGACTGCCTTGCCAGTTCATCCACTGTGAGTCCACTGACTGTACTCTCCAGTGTGCATCTATCTACATTTTGTGTTGATATAACAGAATACCTGAGAGTGGGTAATATAAAGAAAATAATTTTACTTGGCTTGTGATTCTGAGGTTGCAGAGTCCAACATCGGGTACCCCCTTTGGTTGAGGTGCTCCATCAACTCAAGGCAGGAAATGGAAGGAAGCCATCATGTGCAAAGAGAAGGAACAACCCACTCTTTGAGTAATGAATCCAATCCCGTGAGAGCAAGAACTCACTCCTGCAAGATGGCATTGTTTGTTTGTTTGTTTGGAGACAGAGCCTCTGTTACCAGGCGCCAGGCTGAAGTGCAGTGGCACAATCTCAGCTCACTGCAACCTCCGCCTCCCGGATTCAAGCATTTCTCCTGCCGCAGCCTCCCGAGTAGCTAGGACTACAGGCATGCGCTACCACACCCAGCTAATTTTTGTATTTTAGTAGAGATGGGGTTTCTCTATGTTGGCCAGGATGGCCTTGATCTCTTGACCTTGTGATCCACCCGCCTCGGCCTCCGAAAGTACTGGGATTACAGGCGTGAGCCACCGCACTCGGCTAAGATGGCATAGTTTATTTATTAGGTATCCCTCCCATGACCCAAACACCTTTGACTGGGCTCCACCCACTAACACCAGCACATTGGAAATCAGATTTCAACATGAGTTTTGGTGGGGACAGACCACATCCAAACCATAGGAGCATGCATCAAATATTTTTGCTTTGTATGTTCTGAATATTTTGTGGTGTTCATAGGTTTAGCGCATAATCTCCAAAGGGGAAATTGTAATAATTTCTAACTTGTAATTGAACTCAAACCAGTATAAACAGGTTTATTACTTTTAAAAAAATAGTTTTAGTAAGAAGTGGTAGTTTAGTGTTTTAAGCTGTATCAATTGGATGAAATAAAGTGGAGGAAATGGTTTAGAAGTATTAAATTGCTCAGTTTATAGAAATAACTTATGTACTGCATGAAAAGGAATGTATTTGAAAAAGATGCCTGATGTATGGTAAAGCAATTTAGTATTATTTCAGTCAGCCCTGAGATTGATTTATAGGTTAATACTTTAAAGGCATACCATTGCTTTAATACTGATGATGAAGCAGAAGACATTTCTAAGAATTTACCTATTGTTAAAACAAAGATTTCTATTGGAAGACATATTTAAGTCATTTTATTTTCAAAGTGTAACTGTGTTTGGAAAGGAAATAAAAATATGAATAAAATGTGTTTTAGATTATGTCATCAAAAGGTGCGATGTAATGTTCTTGTTCATAGATTTAAAGAAACATTTCATGTATATTTGAACTTAGAAGTTTTGGAGGCTGAAGGCGTTTGCTAGGCAGACATTGTTTTTCTTTTTGTTCATTTAAGGCTGCGTATGACATCAGTGTCAGGCTGACAAATTCACATGTGTTACAGAGTTCAGTCATGAGGGCAGGTGTACAACGGTTAGCTAACACGAGGTGTAAGCATTAAGAAGCCCAATAATCTGTTCTCACGTCTGTCTCTGTATAGTGTGGTCAGTGAAGACTGTACAAGTGTAGGTGTGGAAAGTTTGTGGACAGTAAGTGGAATAAGTATTGAAAGACACTTCTGGCGTTGATGGGAGACTGTTTAAGTGGAAAGTAACTTCAGACAGTAGTGCCAGGATGGTGTGATTTACATTTGGCCCAGATTCACCTTAGTTCTTTGGGAGTACTAATTTTTCTCACTGTGGCAATTGTAATTGGCCCTCAGAATGGATCTGTTTTTAAAACAGAAGTGAACATCGGATTGCATTTTTTACTTTTGAGATAAATTTTGGTAAACAAGTCTTTATTCTTTTCATGTGTAAAACTGCCTGCTTAATGGTTAAAGTCTCCTTATGCTTTAATGTAAACATTTGTTATCAAAGATGTGCAACAGCCTGATAGTAAAAACAGGTGCACAGATAATCCCAAGTTACCAGTGAGATCTGAAACTATTTATAAGGTGCATTTAGTTTTGAATTATTATATACATTAACCTGTGTATATAACCAGTATTAGGGGCAGAGTCCTGTTGGTACAGATAACATTGGCTACCAATTTTTTCATATAACAAAGCACAGGCTTTTTAGCCACGGTGTCTCTACTCATATTTAGGCAATTTTAATAGCTTAAGAGTTGACCTGTTTGACTTGCATTTGAATTCTTATAACTGTAGTATGCCAGTAACTTTGGGAGTAGTTTTGGATGCAGCTCCTCTCTTCGAGCCTCTTGGGACCCTGCGTCTGTCTTTGTCAGATTCTCAAAAACTTTACCTAGGACACAAGCAAACCTGAGTTCAGTAGTTTGTTTGCCTTTCCCTTTTTCCTTTCTTTAGGGTGGGGAGAAGCTACTTTGTGGGACAGGAGTCACTCATCTCTTTTTTTTCTGCCATTTTATGGATTTTACCCCCCTCCTACAGAATAGAGTTTTGACTATTCAAGACCAAATTGTTTACTTTCAGGATACGTTTATTATTCCAGCCTAATACTGCACTGTCTACCGCATTTATGATACAAACTTGCTTGTTTGAAAGGGTCAGAAGAATGAATGTGTGATTCCTGAGATTTAGCTACTCAGATGTGTTTGGTGACAACAGGAGCTGGGTTAAATCTAGGCGGAATGAAGTGGGGGAATGTCTCGTGTTTTGAGAAGGGGCTGTGCGAAACAGAATGCTGTTTTCTGAGAAGCTTGTTAGGAGAGCTGTCCCTAAGCCAAGTAGTTGTCTACTGGGATTTCACATTTCTAGGATCTCCTTGTGGGTAGCTATTTAAAATACCTTTGTTTAGGTGGGCCCTATCTCCCACCCATTAAGTCTGTGTCTCTGTTAAGGAAACAACATTTCTCCCGTTTGAACTTAGGAGTTTTAGAGGCTGAAGGCATTTACTAAGCAAATGTTGATTTACTTTTAATTAATTCATTCAAAGACTCCATATGACATTTGTGTCAGAGTAACAGATCTCCGTTTGTGACATGGTTTAGGCTGGACCAGAGCATCATTGTTCTTTTAAAGGCTCCCCAGCTGATCTAATGTGCAGTCAGAATTTTGGTCCACTGATCTCTAGGACAAGCATGGTTGAGAATCACTGATGTGACCTGGTGGCTTTGTCTCCCAAGTTGCTTATTTCTTTAGCAGTGTGTACATATTTTGTTTAATCTTCAAGTAAATTTTAAATTCTAGTTAGATAGTACAATAGTGCAGTATAGGGGTTCATAGTAGCTGAGTTACATACATGATCCCCAAGTAACAGTGCTGATCTGGCTCCTTGTCTTCAGTTCCTGCCTCATCTTGTAGGGCCCAGTCTCTTCAGCTTAGCCACCCTAGTTGTCTTTTAGTGTTAACTAACAATGTATGACTTCTTCCACAGGGCCATTTTCCATGTTTTTCCTGACTGAGACCACCCATCCTTGGCTGTCCCCTACCCCACCCGTGGCTCAGACATGGCCGGATTTTTTGAAAAAGCCCTTGATGTTCCTTTGGAACACTTCCCTTACTTGCAATTTTCTATCCATGTGTGTGATTATTTGCTTGTTTGGGTCCCTTATTAGACCAAGCTTTTTAGATCTGCCTATTCTTATCCACCATTGTATTTCTAGCATCTTCTCAGTGCCTGAAGTACAGCAGATGTTGAATGAATGAATAAATGAAAGTGCAAGATAAAACTAGACAGAAATCCAATTAGTTGTATATGTCTATAGAACTGAATAGGAGAGCAATACAGTAATAATGTAAAAGCTTCTGGGGCTGGAGAAATTGTAATGGACAGGAATAGTCAGGGAAGGCTGTAAATTGGAGGTAGAAGTAGGGAAGAGGGTAATGGCTATCAGGTTTGGGGGTGAGAAATAGTGGGAAAATGGATAAAGTAACCAGATCTGTTTGTTTAGAGTATAGGGCTCTTGCTGGGGAAAGGCAAACATTAAATTGGTATCAAATTTAGGGATTTAGGCTTTAGTTGAAAGACGTTGAGGGTCTTAGAGGAGGGATCAAAGCAGTATTGTTAAAAGATGAGGTTAACATTTAGGGTAGAGGCTAAAGTGGGAACGGTAAGGAAGGAACTGCAAGTACTATATGTGAGAAATGAGTAGAATGTGGATTTTATCTTGGCTTCCTGGAGTGTAGTTTTGAGGAACCTGGAGCCCCGTTTGGACTCTGCTGTGCTTCCTATGGGTTTAGGAGGGAGAGCATTTATTTGTGCTTGGGTATTTGTCATCTTTGGGCTTTTGAGAAATGACTGAGGATGAATGGTAAGGTCGATGTGGGAAACCTTGTGGAGAAGAAATAGCCAGTGTTTATAAAGGGTGGTTATTTTTTAGAGGAATTGTTATCAAATGATAATGTTTATTGTAGCAGAATTTATTGACACAGAGTAGTTTAGGTATGTTTGGGTTAATCTTTTTTTTTTTTTTTAAAAAGGATAATCCAAACCTTTTAAAAGTTCTAAATTGGCAGACAGACTACTTTTTCATTCTTTTGATTGTTTATTAATAGCAGATGAATCCCAGGACAAATTTTTAGTATTTTAGAAATGTATTTTCCTGTATTTATGAACATTAATTCCAGGATATTTATATGAATTTTATAAGGAATGCAGTGTTACAAGATTTAAAAAAAAAAAAAAAAAAAGCAAGACTACTGTACCCAGAAGTTAGCAGACACTAAATAGAAGTAAAACTTTTGGCAAATCACTTAGTATTTACATTTCATCTATAAAATACTGTAGTCCCCCATATCTGCAATTTCATTTACGACGGTTTGTTACCCACTGTCAACTTCTATCCAAAAATAGGTGAGTACAATAAGATATTTTGAGGTTAAGAAGAGAGGGCGACATATACCATGTTAACATAATTTTTATTATAGTGTATTGTTACGGTTGTTTTAATATTGTTTCGCTGTGTCTGATTTGTAAGTTAAACTTTATCGTTAAGTATGTAGGTGTAGGAAAAAGCATAGTGTATAGGGTTCAGTACTATCTGAAGTTTTCAGGCATCCTCTGGGGGACTTGGAACATATCCTCCACAGATCAAGTGAACTTACTTGTAAATGAAGTTGGACTAAATATATTCTAAGTGGAAGAGGCAACAACATGGTTGCCCACTGTTATCTGGACTTACCCCACAGCTTAAAAGAAAACATAACCTAATACAAGGAAAAATGGTAAGCATGATAGGTGCCTTTTAATTTTTTTTGTTAATTGTTCCTGTTTTTAATTGTGCTGGGAGTAAGATGCATGAGGATTTATCAGTGTTCTTTGCTAATGACTAGCCTTGTAGAAAACCTAAGCCTATTTAGTGGCTAAGCTCATCCGAAAGCAATGTCAAAGCCAGAATATCCGTGGCAGTATCTTGAAGGCTGTGATCTGGTGGGCACCTGGTCTGAAAATTTTCCATGCAAAGGTTACCTTAAATGATCTGTGAATAAAACTTTGGTGAGTCAGTTTAGTATTGGTACATTTGCTGAGGTAAACCCTCCAAATATCTAATGGCTTTGCCTACAGCTCTCTCTACTGTTTACCCCACAGTGGGGCAGGATGGCGTGACCTGATTTGAGTTCCTTCATTTTTGCCATCCTTCAGCACCTATCTGTATACCTGGTTTCTAATATCTAGACCCCTTAGGAAATGCCTCCTCTACTCCTTTCTATTCAGCTTCTTCCCAAAAGTGGCAAAGAAATTTGCATTTAAGGAAGATTAGAGGCAATTTAGTCCCCTTTGCCCAAGGCTCTCTTTGCTGAGGGATCAAATGGAGCTAGGCTGTTAAACCCAGGGGAGTGTCAGGAACACTGTCTTTTCTTACCTTAAGAAACTCATTTGCTTTGCTGGCTTATCCTATGCCCCCATCCTTAGTTCATCCCCCTCCTGTCCTTTTTCTTTTCCTTTTTCTTTCTTCTTCTTTTTTCAGACAGAGTCTCGCTCTCCTGTCCTTTTTCATCAGAGCTACCTGGACTTCAGCCAACCATAGCAAACATGTATATTTGTTCTTTTTCCTAGTCCTAATTTTCTACTAATAAGCACATTTAAAAATTTGTTTTCGTTCCACTCTTTACTGTGAAACATTTAGGTGTTTCCTATCCCTGTCTTCAACCCACATTAAAGTAATATATAGAATAGGTTTATTGGAAGGGAGTTGATTAGCCATGGTACAGTATAACTGTACTAAAAACTGAATTTTTTTAAAAGTAAGATTTCTTAAAACAATGAGTTTTCCTAAGGTACTTAATATTTTTCAGGTTTTGAAGAATCTTACTTTAGTATGGATCCTACGTAAAGTACATGCACAGCTTTAGGCTAAGTATGACTGAGATTTTGAAGACTTTAAACAGTTTATCAGTGCATATTGTAGTTAGACTCAAGTTGAATCTGTTATCAGGTGCCAAATATAGGATAATGTTTTCAGCTACCAAGTATAGCCAAGCAAATTCAAGACTGTGTAATTTCACAATAAGCACCCAGCTCTCCATTTGTGGCAGATACAGCTTGATCCTGTTAGTTTTCCTCTGGGAGTGTTTGGGGTCATAGATTGGCCCACTAGACTGATTTCAAGTGCTTTCAGTGATATTTTCACTTGAGAAAGGACATTTAATGGGAAGCTTTTATTGGGGAAAAAAGAATTCTACTGACAAGATTAATGGGTCTGTAATTTTAGAGACAGAGACAAAACACTGTTTTAAGGCAAATTAAACAGAGGGACTGGCAGTCACTTCAGAAAACATTTCAATGGGTTCTTGGAAAGAAAAATTTTCTTAATATGAGAACCTAAGCAGTGGAACATTTTCCAGAACAAAATTTCTTCTTGTCGTTCAAAGGTTTCAGATATAATAAATTATAGCCCCATCATGAAGAGTCTGAATGCCAGAGAAAACAAATGTTGGGGCCAGGATTGTACAGCTAGTTGCAGTGCATGAGGGCTAGATGTTTGTCACTTCACCACTGTATTGCTATGAGGGTTAATTTAATCAGATTAACTTCGTTCCAAGCATCCATTGGTTCAAATAATTGAGTTTATAAAGCTGTGTGCTCCATTAAAAAAAAAAAAAGTTATAAAGCCTGTAACTTGAGGAATTTTAAAACCAAAGGATGTGATAATGGTGGTAGTCAAAGGTAAATTGTATACTTGTTTGCTTACATGGGTAACCAATATGTCAGCCTTGCTACTCAAACCCCTTACTTGCTTGATGATAGATTTGCTAGGAACATTACCACCACCACCCCTGTCTTAGTCCATTCAGGCTGCTATAACAAAATATGGACTGGATAGTTTATATGTAACAGGAATTTATTTCTCACAGTTCTGAAGGCTGGGAAGTCCAAGATCAAGGTGCTGGCAGAGTGATTCAGTACCTGGTTCATCGCAACTTTTTGGCAGTTCTTATGTGCTGTAAGGAGAGAGGGGCCTCTGTAAGAGCACTAATCCTATTCATGAGACCTGTGGCTTAACTACAGGTCCTGCCACCTAATATCATCACCTTGGGGATTAGGATTTCAATGTATAAGGTGTGGGTGCGGGGAGGACACAAATGTTCAGATCTTAGTAAGTCCCTTTTTCCCAATATCCTAACTGAAACAGATGTGCATTTTTTCCAGTTTGACAGGATTGTGTGTCATCGTTCTTTAGGGCTGTGTGGTTGAGTGGATACCAAATACTGCTAACTTGGAAATAGTGAACCTTGTTCTCATGAAAAAGCAAAGTTTGCCATTCCACGTAGATTTCTGTCATTTAGACTCTGGTTGCCTTACCCTCTGTGTTTTTAGGGCCTAGGCGCTCAGGATGGTTTTTATAGTTTTAAATGGTTGTTATGTACGCGTCTCCGTAATAGTCTTGATTTTGTTTCTTTGCCTACAAGGCCTAAAAGAGTTATTATCAGACCCTTTACAGAAAAAAAACCCAGCTGATCCCTGGGCTAAATACAATACATGGCTGGGCACAGGGCCTCATGCTTGTAATCCCAGCACTTTGGGAGGCCAAGGTGGATGGATCACTTGAGGGCAGGAGTTCAAGACCGGCCTGGCCAACATGGTAAAACCCTGTCTCTACTAAAAATACAAAAAATTATCCAGATGTGATGGCAGACACCTGTAATTCCAGCTACTCTGGAGGCTGAGGCAGGAGAATTGCTAGAACCTGGGAGTCAGAGGTTGCAGTAAGCTAGGGTCATGCCAGCCTGGGCAACAAGTGTGAAACTCAGTTTCAAAAACACACACATGCGTGTGGGCACATGCACACACACGCACACACATATACAAAGGAATACAATACAATATTGTTTTTAAAAAGTTAAAATTTTTTTGTTTTGTTTTTTGAGACAGAGTCTCTGTCAACCAGGTTGGAGTGTAGTGGTGTGATCTTGGCTCACTGCAGCCTCTACCTCCTGGGCAAGCAGTCTTCCCACCTCAGCCTCCTGAGTAGCTGGGACTACAGGCATGCCACCACCATGCCTGACTGCTTAGTATTTTTGGTAGAGACCAAAATAACCAATAAAGGATTTCGCCATGTTGTCCAGGCTGGTCTCAAACTCCTGGGCTCGGGAGATCTGCTGGCCTCAGCCTCCCAAAATGCTGGGATTACAGGTGTGAGCCTATTGACAAAATTTGACTGCTAAAGTCAAATTTGGGTTACTTATGTTTAAGATTCACTTCTGGCTTCCTCAGATTAACCATTGTTTGCTCTAGTGTGTATCTGATCAGAATTTATAGCTTTAAATAAAGGTCTTGGAGAAAATAGTAGATACGTCGTAACCTAGAACATGCATCCTCTTTGCTTGGGATTTACTTTATTTAAAAAATTATTGAACGTTTTGGGGGTGTAGAAAGTGCATGTCTGTGTATTGTCTATTGCTGTGTAACAAATTACCCTGAAATTAGCCACTTTAATACCATCTCACACAAATTGTTGAGAGTCAGGAATCTGAGAGTGGCCTAGCTGGGTGGTTCTGGCTCAGATTTCCTAATGAAGCTATAACAAAATGGTGGCTGCGGCTGCAGTCACCTGAAGGCTCGACTGGGTCTGGTGCATCTGCTCTTTAAGATGAGTCACTTACAGGACTGAAGACCTCAGTTCCTTTCTGGTTGTTGGCAGGTAGGTCTTAATTGTTTACCATCTGAACCTCTCCATAAGGTTTTGTGAGTGTTCTGATGATGGGACTGCTAGCCTCCACCAGTGACCTGAGGGGAGAACAAGGTGGAAGCCAGGATTTCTTTTATATTCTGATCGGAGAAGTTACTTACCTCATATTCTGTTTGTTAGCTGTGATTCTCTAAGTCTAGCCCTGCAGTCGAGGAGAAAATAATTAGGCTCCCTATTTTCTTTTTTAAAGGGAGGAATATAAAAAAAATTATGGACAAATTTTAGAACCACTGCAATCTATTTCAATGGTAATGGTGGTAGTGGCAGTGGCAGTGGCAGTAGGATGTAGTATATGCATTAAAAGGTATTAATGGATTATATTTTTTTAGGGGTATGATTGCATTACATATAATAAGTCTTGGTGACTTTTCTAGGCAAGCAGCAGAAGAGAGACACATGAGCGTGTATATTTTGGGTGAAATTAGTGTTTATTTGGATGGTGTGTGTATTTTTTGTTGGTATCTTGGTGTGTGTATGTGTTTAAAAGATGTGCATTTGAGGGGTGTGTGCACTTGTGTGGGGATAGATTGAGGGGCATGGGCAGAGGTATGTGTGTGTGTGTGTACGTACGTACCTGTCTCAGGGGTGAGTGTGTGCTGGTGTGTCTGAGATGAGGTTGGGTAGGGTAACGCTGGGATGCTGTGTTATCTGGAAGGAAAGTTGATTGGTGGGGAAGAATAGACTCCCCACTGTCATCGGGTGGGTTAGGATTTCACTTCGAGGCCTCTGGGAGAGGCCATATCTCTTCTTTTGGGGGCTGCTTTTGTCCTGAACTGGGATTATTTCATTACAGACACACACATGTATGTACATACATCATACACATGTGAATTTTATATGGATGACTTCGCTGCACAAACCTGTGGAATGCTTCTTACCCAAGCCACCCTATTATAGTTTACCTCCATCAACTCAAGGATTTGCTTGAGGTATCTCTGGTCTGTCAATTTTCATGTTTCCAAATTGGCACAGTGAATTTATGAAGGAGATTGATTAATATACAAAGACTTATTCCCTCCTTTTGGAACATAACCGAGACCATCTCTATTCTGAGAAGACTTTAAAGAGTGGATTTTAAAATCAGGTCAGGTGTCAACCAGGGGAAGGAAAAGAAACACAGTGCGATTGATCCTGCAATACCAGGTGTTGACACTCTTCCTTACTTTTCAAAATATTATTTTCCAGAGGCTTGAGTTTGAAAAGAAAGAGTAAAAACTGTAGTTCTTGATCATGAAGTACTTAAGATTTAATTAGGGAATTAAATACATAAGCAAAAACTCAATTTAAGAATATACAAGCAAGTTAAAAATTATAAAGTCTGTTAATTCCTCTGCAGTAAGAAGCAGTGATGGGGCCGGAGTGGAGAGGGAAAGTTCTTGGATGTAGATATTAAATTGCTGTATAATTGTGGCATTGTGTAGATGAAAATATCTATAGAAAAGAGGTAGATGACATTTGTGTGTGGTCGTTTTCAGTCACTTTCGCTACATTTTTGAATACTCTTCAAGGTATAATCCAATGTAAATGCTGTGTTTTTTAGTTCTCATGGTTGATAACTTGAGAAAAATCAAAAATCAGACAGATTAAATGTACCACCTGAGATTCTACAGGTCCCAGATGGAATCTTAGCCAGTCATCCCTGTTGTTTGTTTTTGTAAACTGGGGTCTGCTGGACCAGAAGTTCATTATTTGAGATCCACAGGAAATTGCATGCAGACATTTGTGTGTATACTTACTTCTGAGTAGGTTAAATTTCAACATACAATCCTTTGTATCCTAGGTTTCACCCAACCACTTGGTGAAAATATATTCAAGGGAATAAAACCAATAAAAATAAGAAGATAACAATTAACATTACTTAACAGTGATACAGCTTGACAGCTATTTCCGTAGCATTTTCATTGTGTTGAGCATTACAAAGTATATAGGAGGAGGTACATAGGTTAAATGCAAATATGCCATTTTACATAAAGGACTTGAGCACCCACAGATTTTGGTATCCATGGGGGTCCTGGAACCAGTCTGCACAAGGAACGTTTTAGTTGTCAGCACCACTGTCCAGTCTGGTCATTGCAGCTGTTTGTCTTGAGTGTGGATAGCTACTCAGAACTCAAAAATTTAGGGGGGGAAATCACCATATGCTGTACCTTCCCCTACAGTCAAACACTTACCGCTTCTATTTTAAACGTGTTCATAGTTAATCTGTGGGGCAGTTTGTTCAGTTCTGCCAAAACTTTGTCAGCAGGGGGTATCATGTTCTCAAATAATTGAGAAGGTTGAATAAAGTTAATTCTGTTATTATGCAAACAGATAAGTTAACTTGATAATTAATGAGTATTTTTTTCTGTGCAAAGACTTATTTTGAATTTTGTGCTTTTGGAAATATTTTTAGTTGAATTTGCTAATTCTTTCACAGAAGATGGGTCATTTGGTGGATGGCCATCACCTCTTTTATGATTAAGATTTCAGTGGTTAGTCCTGATTTGTCCTCACACATATCCCTACCAGTCACAAATCTGTTTCCTAGCTCTTGTTTGAAGGGAACAGTTTTTTAGACCCTGTTGACTGTATTTGTTGTTCCCATGAGATAATACTTCATATAAGAGACTATTGATGTGAATCTTGAAGTTTTTCTTACTAAATGTTATGTTTGGGGTGTGGAAACATACTGAAATAACATGGTGTTGTGGGTTGTTTATTAAACATAGTTAAGCATCAAAGAAAGGTTTTTTTTGTTTGTTTTGGTTTGTTTTTTGAGACAGTCTTGCTCTGTTGCCCAGGCTAGAGTTGAGTGGTGCGATCAGCTCACTGCAGCCTCCGCCTACTGGATTAAAGCAATTCTCCTGCCTCAGCCTCTGGAGTAGCTGGGATTGCAGGTACGCACCACCATGCCCAGCTAAGTTTTGTATTTTTAGTAGAGACGGGATTTCACCATGTTGGGCGGGCTGGTCTCGAACCCCTGACCTCAGGTGATTCACCTGCCTCAGCCTCCCAAAGTGTTGGGATTACAGGCATGAGCCACTGAGCCCAGCCATAGGAGGAAGTTTTAAAGGAATTTTTTTGACTGATAAATTTAATGCAGGAGTACCTTATTTAAGAGGATTAAGTCTCTTTAAAGGACACTTGGAGAAGATGCTTTATTATTGGTCATGGATGGAACTCAGAATTGTAGTCTGCTTCTGAAATAATTGTATTCTCAATTCTAATATGTTGCTTTAAATGTGTTTGTCTCCCATACCCATAATGAGGGCTGGGTGCTGGTGTGGAAGAAAAAATAACAGCAGGAACCATGGACAGCTGCTAGGGTAACAGGTGGGACACTGTCATTGCTGTAAACCGTGAAAACAGTGGCAGGAGCTGTATTGGGTAGGGCAGCTCTGAATACTTAGCCAGGGAATCTCACCGTAATAGCAACCTAAAGTAATCAAAAGAAAAATTATTTTCCATGTAGTAGTAAATGATACAAGGTCTATAGAATACAGTTTTTAAAAACTAGAATCAGTGGTGGTGCTCAATAAATGTATGGCAATTAAGGCTTTGTTTTTTCTTTTGGAATTTTTTTTTGTATAGCATCCACATCCTGAGGCATGTATGTGTCTGAAATTTGAGGGAAAATACTCTTCTGATTTCATTAAGACCAAAGTTTTTAAAACCTGAATTTGCTTTATTAATACACATACACAAGTGTGTGAGAGAAACAAAATATATAGCACATGTATACTTTTTTCCCCAAGTGTTTATTTTACCGATTCCAACCTTTTTTTCTCAACCATATTGATGGGAACGTAGGTTTTAGCAGTTGGGGAAACAGGCTGACGGCTGTGGTTCGTTCTTAGAAGTCATCTGCAAATTGATGAAAGAACCAGGGCTAAAATTTCATTTTCTTAACATCTGTTACTCTTTTCACTAGAGTTACACTCAGATTAAGAAATGCAATGGCTGATCATGTGGGTTATCCTGGGGTCCCAGCATGTTGGCAGGCCGAGGCTGTAAGATTGCTTAAAGCCAGGAGTTTGAGACCAGCCAGGGCAACAAAGTAAGACTCTGACTCTCAAAAAAAAAAAAAAAAAAAGGCTGGACACGGTGATACACACTTGAACTGTGAGCTACTCGGGAGACTGAGTGAGGAGGATTGCTTGAGCCCAGGAGTTCAAGGCTCATACAGTGAGCCATGATCATACCACTGCATTTAAATCTGGGTGACAGATTAAGAGCCTGTCTTAAAAAAAAAAAAAAGCAAGCAGATAAGCTCTGCAAATATTACAGTGCTGTGAAATCTTGTCTGATCTCAAATCTATTATTCCAGTTTGCTGAACCCCTTCAGATTTTGGTTGTCTCATCCAAAGTGCTGTATATCCACCCAGCTCTCCTTCCAGTCTTGTCACTTGTCTACTGGGCCTGCTTCCAGTTCACCAATTCTACAAACCTTTAGGCTGTGTATACACTCTTATCTAGGTCAGTGGTTAATTTTTAAGAGATGGTTGATAGTAGCTTCTTATAAAGCTCTTTAGCTTAGAGTAAAAAATGCTTTATTCTATTTCTCTGAGCCAAAATTAAACAAGTAGCTTTCTTTCATTCTCTTCTGAGTCCTTGTACCTTAAGACATTCTTCGGGCAGGAAACTCAGCGGACTTCTAGTTTATTTTTAACTTTTAAAAAGGATAACTGAAACACAAGAATAGAAATCATCTCCCTGCTCATCACCCAGCATCAACAGTTTTTATATTGGCAGGCCTCTTGATCGTTATAAATATTGTACAGGCTTATTGTTTCTGTTAAGCCATCAGCTGCATTTGTATAAAAGTGCATTCTAGGCAAAAAAATTGACTCAACACTATTAGTCATTGAGGAATTACAAATTGAAATCACATCGGGATGCTAGAATACACCCACTTTAATGGCTCAGATTAAAAAGACTGACAGAACCAAGTGTTGTTGAGGATGTGGAGCAATTGGAATGCTCATACTTTGCTGGAGGGAATGTAAAATAGTACATACAATCCTTTTGAGAAAGGGTTTGGCAGTTTATTATAAAGTTGAACATATACTTGCCATAAAGTTAAACATATACTTGCCATAGGCATTTTAGCCAAGAGAAATGAAAACATATGTTCTACACAAAGACTTGTTAATGAATGTTTGTCTCAGCTTTATTCATAATAGTGGCAAGCTGGAAAAAGCCCAAATATCCATCAACAGGAGCCTGGATAAACAAAGCACATAACAACATGGATGATTCTCAAATACTACGCAGTGAAAGTAGCCTTACACATAAAGAAGAGTATATACTGTGTAATTCCATTTATGTGAAATTCCAGGAAAGACAAATCTAATCTATAGTGACAGAAAAACAGATCAGTGGCCTCCTGGAGCTGGGAGTGGGGATCGTCTAGAAGGGGCCCTGAAGAGGACTAGGGGTGATGATTACATGGCTATATACATTTGTCAAAAGGTCTGAAATTGTATGTAGATTGTACCTCATTAAAATTTACCACAGGCAAACATTGGCCATGTTAGTAAAACTGTAGCACTTGTTCTTCTTCACCTCCTTTTTTGTTTTTATTTTTGTTTGGATGAAAGGTAATCGTTCATCTGTAAACAAGCAGGGTATAATTTTAGAGGTACCACTAGTCTTTAGTTCTATTCCAGCTGTGGGGAGGCCTGGATAGGGTCAGAAGTTAGGGTCAGAAGTAATTGGAGTCTTTACTGCTTTCTTCTACTACAGGCTGTTTGGTCTTCTTTGGAAGATGAAGCTTTGTCCCTTATACCGTTACTCCCTGGCAAGATAGCTCCAGTTTCTTTCAGAGACTGAAATACTTTCCCCTTCCCTCCCCACAATTCCAGAAAAATATATAATGTTTTAGAGAACACTTCGTCTGGCTAATGAACCTATTGTTATTTCTCCTGATATTTTCTATTTTTGGCCACAAATTGTCTGATGCTCAAGTATGTATTTAGAACACAGCAGTTTCTCATTGGCAGAGGTATCAGATCAGTGATATAAATCAGTTTAAAACGCAGAGAAAATATATTCATAATGATATTCAGAGACCCCCCCCCACCTTACTTTTGGTGTTGGTTATGCTGTCTGGAATTTAAGGCTAATTGGGATAGGGTGTTATGATCTATCACTTTGCATGGCTAAGGATGGACGCTTGTCGAAAGGAAATAGGAACTCGGTGCAGTGGCTCACACCTGTTATCCCAACACTTTGGGAGGGTGAGGTGGGCAGATCACTTGAGCCCAATAGTTCAAAACCAGCCTGGGCAGCACAGTGAGACTCCGTTCCTACAATTAATTAATTAGTTAAGCCAGGGATGGTGTCATGTGCCTGTATGTAGTCCCCGCTACTTAGAAGGCTGAGGCAGGAGGATCACTTGAGCCCAGGTATTTGAGGCTGCAGTGAGCTGTGATCACATTGCTACATTTCAGCCTACTCAGTAGAGTGAGACCCCTTCTCTTTTTTAATAAAGAAAATAGGAGACAGCCCGAAGGAGGAGCTCCTGGTGGCCAAAGCTGGAACAATTTGATCAAAAAAAAAATACGTAATGATAGTTTTCTATTTTAACCCATAGGATAAAATAAGTATCCGCAAATTCATATTAATATAAATAACTGAATAAATATATGGGAGAGTAGAGGCAGCTCTTTAAGAAAAATTCCACTTAATAATTATAAAAGGAAAGAAAGAACTGGAAAATCACCATTAGGACAAAAATACCCCCACTACCAACAAAAAGATAGACATTTACGCCAAATTCATGTTTGGATGCTAAAATTAGTATCTTAAAGCTTCAGGAGAAACAGCTTATTTACATAGTCTCCGTATCTCTGCTAAGATATTTATTTGAAAGACAGTAACTTCAAGGTGGAGAAACATAGCAACATCATGAACCCTTTGATGTGATACACTGAGGAGGGCATGTCATTGCCGTGGTATTGTAAAAAGGCACACTTTCATTCTGATGATGAGAAAACATCAGATAGACCCAAATTAGCATTTCTTTGAAATAAGTGACCAAATGAGAAATAACAGAATGTGATGTGAGACCTAGCTAGGATCCTGAAACAGAAAAAGGACATTAGTGGGAAACTGGTGAGATTCAGCAAAGATCTGTGGTTTACTTAATGGAATTGTACAGATGTTAGTGTTTCAGTTTTCATCATTCTACTGTGTTTATATAAAATGGTAACATTAGCGGGAACTGGGTGAGGGGTATATGAGAACTCTACTATTTTTGCAACTTCTCTGTAAGTCAAAAATAAGTTAAAAATAATAAAGCATCTAAAATTTCTACTTCTAAAAAGGCATTTGAAAAATCTGTTTTGTCTTTGCAAATGAGTGAATCATGTTCAGCAAGACTTTGCAGAAAGTATACTTGTAGCAGTTTAGTTTGGTGGGGAGGGAGATGTCTCCTCCCTCCCTCCTGTTTATTCCAACAGGGGCTTGCTCTGTCGCACAGGCTAGAGTGCAATGGTACATCATCACAGCTCACTGCATCCTTGACCTTCTGTGCTCAAGCAATTTGCCCACCTCAGCCTCTTGAGTAACTGGGACTGCAGGTGCATGCCACCACACCCAGCTAATTTTTTTGTATTTTGGTAGAGATAGGGTCTTCCCATGTTGCTCAGGCTGGTCTTGAACTTCTGGGCCCAAGCAGTTGACCTGCCTTGACCTCTCAAAATGCTGGTATTAACAGGTGTGAGCCACCACATCTGGCTTACCTTGCACCCCCCTCAAAGATGTTTCAGAGTCATTTATGGAATATACAGAATCCTCACCTTGTTGGAAACTTTTTACAAGGGATAAAAATTGGATTATGTTGATGCCAAAGGCAGATATTTAATTTGGAGTGGAATACTAAATTGAAAAGTTTTTGGGTCAGAATGATTACACCCATGCAGGTACTTTCGTGTATGCAGTATACAATCATCCCAGTTTTCAAAATATAAAATATCTTTTTTAAGATGGAGTCTCACTCTGTCACTATGCCAGAGTGCAGTAGCACAATCTCGGCTCGCTGCAATCTCTGCCTCCCAGGTTCAAGTGATTCTCCTGCCTCAGCGTCCTGAGTAGCTAGGACTACAGGCGCGCACCACCACACCCAGCTAATTTTTGTATTTTTAGTAGAGATGGGGTTTCATCATGTTGGCCAGGATGGTCTCAATCTCTTGACCTTGTGATCCGCCTGTCTTGACCTCCCAAAGTGCCGGGATTACAGGCGTGTGAGCCACTGTACCCAGCAAAATATCCCTTTTTTAAAGCTAAGATTTTACATAAGTCTGTAATTGGAGATCTTGCTAGTAGTGTGAAAATCTCATTTGATGCTGCAATACTTGGGCTTGTGATAATGTAGTTTCTCTGAGGTTAAATAAGCACGCATATTATGCCATGCTTTGTGGACTCAGTTTTTATTACCAATAGACTTTTCTGTTTTGATAAAGAAACAGAAAAAGACAAAGAGCATTCCTAATCAAACTAAGAAGTTTGTCCTAGTTCCTTGTTCTAAGATTTAAAAAAATCATAGACATTGTAGAACAGATTGCAAAAGCAGCTTTTTTCATACCAGTATAGGTGGGATATGTTTTGGTAGTCGGACTATTTGAGGTAGGAGGAAAGTTGGAGGGTTAAGGGGCATGTATGTAATCTGGTGAAGGAATTGGAAAAGAAGTGCTTTGTTTGGAAGGATACCTGCCTGATTGCCAGGTTCAGCGGCTTGTCCTCAGGCCTTAGTTGCTACAGCTTTTAAGATTATTTTTAAAATTATCGACCATTCTTTCCTGGAAACTTTCTTTAAAATGGCATCTCATTCTCTTCATTTTCCCCTCTTTTACTGGTTTCTGTTCATCTCCCTTCTCAAGGTTTAGTGGATAGAGCAGAAACTTGGATTAGACTCTACTTGAGGTAGTTTTGTTTTTACTGTTGGGTGTTTGGTTTATTTAATAACTTCAAGAAGTAGTGAGGATAGTAAGAGGTGGTGTATATAGAATGCTCAACACAGTGCTTACTCATAGGAAACACTCATTACCTGCTAATTTTCTTATTTCTCCTCTTTCAACTGGGAGCTGTTCTCTCTCTGGGTAGATCTTTATATTTGTTGAAATCTCTCTCTCTCATGTATCATATACATTGAGATCTCTCTCTCTCTCCTCTCTCCTCTCTCTCCTCTCTCTCCTCTCTCGCATTATATATGTAATATCCCTAAAGAGCTGACTTCTGAGGCCCAGAGAGAGACAGTTAAGTACAGCATCGTAATACAATGTTATGCTGCATGCAGATATAGCATCTGCTGTCTGCACCGCATTATACAGAGGACATACATTCTTGCAGCCAGCATTAACTGAGCTACTGGCAGGAAATGATTATTTTGAAGCAAGGGGAGTATACATAACATTGAACAGGTCAGTACTGTCTCAGAGATGTTCATCTAGTAGGGAGACATAGACAAACAGAGTGATAAATTATAATGTAGAATCTTAAGTGGCAGAGGTATGTCAGGGTGGTTTGGAAACACTGAAAAGCTGGCCACAAACTTACTTGGAAGGAAAAGTTGGGAAAGAAGCAGCATTTGAGCTGGGTCTTACAGCATTTATGGGTTTTGCAGACATAGTATGGAGAAAAAGGGCATTGCAGAAGCCAAGGAATAGCAGATAAGCAAATAAAACAAGTGATAAAAGGTATCTTCTGAAAAAGATAATATAAAGTTTAGTGTGACTTGAGCTCCTGTGCATGAGAAGCCTGGGACAGTGAGTGTGGAGGAAAAGCAAGCTGTGAGAAATGTCCGAAGAAACTTGTGAGGAGCCTGTATGTCATGCTAGGGAGTTAGGATTTCATTCTGTTCACAGCAGGCTGTGGCAGAGTTTTAAGCAGAGGAACAAGTAATTAACCTTTCTCTTTAGGCTCTTTGGTCCCTTAGCATATCATGTAAGATAGGTAAAGGGAAGACTAAAAAAGACCAGATAGGACCTTATGAAGGAAGGTATTTAGGTCCTGAACTAGCATGGAGGAAGACAATGAAGATGAAAAGTGGGGATAGCAGATTATAGAGTCCTGTCTGAGGTTTCCTTGGCATGTGAAGAATGAGGGTGGGGGGAGAGTTGACATACCAGAGTATCCCCAGCAGTGTGTTCTGAACATAATCATCTTAACTAATTGATGTTGAAGACATTAGATAACACCCATTCTGATACCTTTTTAAAACATAATTTCACCGCACTTGCTTGGAAAGTTCTTTGGAGAATTTTGCTTTGGTAAGAAAACTACTCATGAGTGGGAGCTGTGCAGAATTAAATTTTTATGTAGAAATACTTGTTAATGTCCTAGACACCACTCTGGTCCTTCAAAATGAACAGAGTACAGAATGAAAGAATTGGTTAAGATTTTCTGACAAATGGTTTTTTTAAGTTAGAGTGGATTTTGATACTTGCCTGATTAGTTCCTTAGGCACTAAGATGTGCGTGCTTGGGCATATTAGGATGTAATACATGACTATTGACAACCTCAAAGAGTCTCTTCTTTATTCAGGTTTCTGTTCGTATACAAATAATTGTTTTCTGGTTATTCTGAGATATATTTCATCCATATGTAAAAAATATGGCCAACATTTAAAATTCAAAGATCAATACTTAAATTGGCATATGAATTCTCATCATCTACCTGTGCCACTCTGTTCCTGCTAACCCCCAGAAAAACAAAACCATATTTAGGGAGTTGGAGGAATTATCAAACTCTGTGCTGGTGTCTCTAGTGATACATACTGGTAATTGCAGAGTCGTCTTCACCTTCATTCACATCTGATTTTTTTGACCAAGTAAATAAAGATATCCTTAAACGTTTCTTCCTTTACTCAAAAGCCATTTCCTACCCTTACTGGAAATAAAGACCATGATTACCAGAAATGTTTGCGGTTATAGATGGTATTGTCAGAGTTGTAATTGTATAGAGACCATCAAATTGTCTTTCCATTTGGTAGGAGAAGTGTGATCACACATCTCAGTACAGAGATAACATAGTATCAGTATACTCAGCATTCTTGGGATTCCTCTCCCCATTACCCTCTTACAGCCCCTGCTGATCTGAACAGTGAACACATTGCAGATGTCACACGTCTTCTGATAAAATTTATGAGAGAAGTTCTCTTTGTTCTAGATTGTCCTCCCATATTTGCAAATATTTCTGCTCCCTTATAATTGTATTCCTATAGTTAAGGCTAGACAGTAGACCAGTGATTTTCACCTGGGAGTGATTTTTTTTTCTTCCAGGGAACATTTGGCAATATCTAGAAGCAAATTTGGGTGTCCCAACTTGAGAGAGTGTGGTACTCCTGGGCTGCTAAACATTTGACAATGCATAGCACACACCCCCACAACAAAGAATTATGGGGCCCAAAATAACCAATAATACTGAGATTATGAACACTGCAGTTAAGACATTGAAGTGTTGAGAATCTTCTCAAGTGATAATGGACTTCAAGAAAGTTTTTAATAATGAGTAATGTAATTTTTAATAACCAGTAATAAAGTTTTAATAGCCTGTAATTAGATCACTTGATCATGAATGAATTTGTCAGAGCTGTTATTTTATACTACTTAAGTTTTTGTTTTAAAGGTTAGATTTGAGGGAAACTGTAAAGTTTACCTTAGTTTAGTCAGAATCTTCATTTGATAGGTGAGGAAACTAATACCTGAGGAGGGGCAACTAGTTAAATATTTGTTAGACTGTGACTTATCTGATAGCTTTTCTTGATGAATTACTAATTATTTTGTGTTTTGCAAGTACCCACGTTTGAGACACGAACTGTAATTTCAAAATCGTTAAATGCATTTTAAATAGGATCTTTGACAGCTTCAAAGAAATTTGCAGAGCAGATTGGATTGCTTTAGTGTAATGTTTCTTGGAGAAAGACTTGATTTGTCAAATTTATTTGCATCTGAAAATAGCATTTGGTTAGAGATTCTTAGTTTCTGGGATTCATCTTAATCATTGACATAGTGTAGAAGGACTTCTGTATCTTTTTTGGTGGGGGGAAGGAGCAGTCATGTCTGAGTCACTAAACCAACAGTATGTAGTTTATAGAATGTTTGTAAAAGTATGATGTTTATTTCTGACTTGAATGAGTTACTGAGAACATAAACTGCAAACTTGCCTGCACCTCAAGAACAAATTATTTAGTGGTCAGTACAAGTGTCTGAGCTAAAGGAACCTTAGAGATCACTTACTCTAATCTTTTTATCAACAAAGAAATTGAAGTTTGGAGAGATTATCTAACTCATCAAAAATCACAGATTTAGGGTTCCAAGATAATATAAAAGCAAAAAGGTTGGGGTGGAGGTTAGACGTCTCTTCCACTAAAAGCCTGTCTCCTAGCTTGTGTGACAGGGCAAGACCCCATGTAAGACAATGTAAGACCTCACCAGAGGTCTAGGCCATTGGAATCTCTTGTTTTGTATCCAGTTGGCCCTTGGGAAATGAGCGTGTATCATCAACACACATCCAGAATGCACAGCATCATGCCTCTGCATGTAGGCACTGGGAGAAGTCTGTTGCATGAGTTTGAAAACGTAAGTCAAAATGCTAAAGATGAAACTGAGATGGAGAGGAGATGGTACTAGGAATGGGAGAGGAGATGGCATAAGCCAAAATGCCAGATAGAGTTGAGATGAGAGAGGAAATGGCACAAGAAATGTTACATCTCTGACCCAGAGAGTAGGATTGGATGTCTACATAGGCTTTGCTCCTTCCAGGGATGCAGGTGAGGAGAGGTTTGCCTCTACCTACCTTGCCTGGAGTTACAGTACCAGCAGCTGCCATGGTGCTCACACTGCCTCAAATGGGACAGTGATCCTGTAGCACTACTCAGACCAGATCATGAGCAAGCAAAAAAAGTCTTTTACCATAGGAGGAAGTTTATGTTGAAAATATGAAATGAAGATACCAAGAAGAAAATGTAGCCATCGTCAAACAAAAGTCCATTTTCAAAACAATTTAGGAAATGTTTTTCATTAAACTAACGCATTGTCAATGGACATGTTCTTTGGAGAAGGGCTGAGGGAGAGCTAAAGGGCCTATTTATTATGGGATATTTACTTAAAATATTTGAAATAACCACAAATAAAATTCTGTTATAGGCACCACAGGAGAAAGAACATTCAAGTGTTTTGGTCAGAGGATCTCTTACATTTTGTAAGAGTATTAATGACCCCAGGGAGCTTTTGTTCATCTTAGATATGTATAGATAGTTTCCATTTCAGAAATTAAACTTAGAAATGTTTAAAATGCGAAAATACACAAGCTCTGAGACCAATGATGTCAGATGTCATTGCTTTGAAAAGCTCCATTATAAACTCTTGAATAAAGAAAGTGAAAAGGCAAGTAATGCTTTAAAATTATTATGGAAATAGTTTTGACTTGTAGAGCCTCCTGAAAAGGTCCTGGGGACACCCAAGAGTCTCTGGATCAATACTTTGAGATCCACTGGGCTGAGATAACTAACTGTTGCTGCCAGATTGGTTTATAAAATGGGTCTTCTGTTTTCAGAATCAGAACCACTTGTAGCTCTTCTTATTTATTGAATATATGTTTCTGAATTGCAGAAAAGTTAATAGTGCTTTCACTTATTGGTGATCAAGTAATTAAGTCTGTTTTCAGGGCGTAAGAGACATTTGAATATCCAAAATGAGAATTTAAGGTGAAGTAGAACATTCCAGAATCTGCTGTTTATGAAGGTACAGATACTTGCTAGTTGTGTTAGAGCCAGTTGTTCCTAACCAAGCTGTATCTGGTGAGAGATTTGTGTCACAACATGTATGGATATTGTACAATTGAAGTTCAGCAGCCTTCGCTAAAGGCATCCTCTTAAAAAGGATTTCTGCAAAACCAAAATTCTCTCTGAAATATGCAGAAAAACTGGCAGCATATTGGTGAGGATCCTCCGTGCTGCTGTTGCTGTTAGACAGCATAATTAACTTAAGGATGCTAACATATGTGAAGGATTTATGTCTCTAGAACCATTTCCCAGGGCAGACTTACCAGCTTCTTTCACTTGTAAATCTTTCCACTTGCCTTCCAGTATCTGAAGACGGGTGGCAGACACATCTACGGCTGGAAAAGTAGTGCTTTGGAATGTATTATTTTTATAGGGAATTACTTTTGTGGAATATCTATCTACATGTCCTGTTGCAAGAGCTAAGTGAATGGTACCTAATTTCGTCCTCATTTCATCCTGACCTCAGCCCTGTGAAATTAGGTGTGGCCTCATTCTCATTTCATGTAATTTATCTAAGCTCAGGAGCAGGTCTGGATAAAATCCAAACTCTGGCTTAACTACAAAGTCTATACTCTTCCTTTATACTACAGTGTTTCCCTATTACCTGTGAAGATGATGGAAGGAAAGATCAGGGAGAAAGGGATGACTTGAGTTTTGAAATTTTGATAGGATCAAATTTGAGGGAAATTTTTAGTTTTCTAATGAGTAACCTAGAATGGGACCAAGACCCCCTTCAGGTCACTTACTAGCTCCTTGTAGATGGGCCAAAGGATTTGAGAAATTGAAGACAAGTGTTTACACGAAAGAGGAAAGTAGTGTTTAAGAGACAAAAGAATTGCAAAAAGCAATACTGTTTGGGAAGCAGAGGGAAATTAATAATGTCCTGCAATGTATGATCTTGGTAAAGTGACAATTGAGTTTTTTATTATCCATATTATAATGATGGTTGGCCTCAGTCAAGTCATGAGGTCATATAGGTTCCTTGGTATATAAAAAACACAATGGAACAGAGTGTATGGGTTAAGTGAACAGAAAACAAATTTTATTAATCATCAAAGCCAGAGATCCAGTAGTGTTTACTGGACAGTGCTATTGGGATAAAACAACTCTGATGCTCAGATATATGTGTTGCCCAACTTACAAATGGATTGTATTCCACAAACATATTTGCAGTTTGGTAATTTACAACTTTGTTGTTTACAAAGATTTAACCTCAGTGTGGCTTTAACAGGGTACTTTTGCAAAGAAAAAAAAATGTGTGCAGTTTATAAAGCATTTTCACACGTGGCCCACCTAGTTTCCTGCGGTTGTATTTTACTACCATTCCTATTTTGTTTTTCGAATGTTTTAGTCGGCAGGTGTTACAGAATAACAACTGAGTTGTATACTTCGGTAGGTTCCAAGATGGGATATATACATTTTGGGACATCCGTAGTATAAAAATTCAGTCATTATTGGATGGGGTAAAATCTGTCCTAGCCAACCCAGTGCGCATCTGTATGTTTGTACAGTGTACATGTATATGACCTTCTGGATGTAGGGACATGAAAACAGGTCGTATGAGAAGGCTCCTTTTAATTACAATATCATAATGTGACCTATCATAAAGAATCCTGATAAAGAGTGCACTCAATGGAGAGACCTGCTCAGAGTTGTTAAATTTTTGAAGTTGTTAATTCTTAGACTAATAAATTGCCAAGGCAAGGAAGGGTTAGGGGGACCATAAAAGCAGCATACAAAGGGCTCCATACAAGCTGATTTGATGAAGACAGTTTTTAAGTTGTAAGGAACTGTGTTAATTGTAAAGTACCTTTTGTTTGAGATGGATGGGTTTATTGTCTTAATTCCACAACCTGTGGGTATTTTAATTAAAAGGTGAAACACCAGGTGGAATTCCAAAAGTGAGCAAAATGGACCACATGATTGATAGTTTATGAAAAGCTGAATCAAGGAAAAGATAAAATTTTTTAGAGACTCTTCTTGCCCTTTATTGCCTGAATCCGAAGAAGATAGCCTTGTCATTTCATTACTTGTTGTGGTAGCTGAGATCCCTAGAAGTATGTGAGAAATGAGCAGTAAGATCTCAGGTTGCACAAGAGGAAAAGGAAAAGAAGAAAGAGTAGATGGAGAGAAATGCCTCTTTAAAAAATACTATTTTGCCTGCTCCCTGAAAGTGGCATCAGTACACATACCAAAGCCATCAGTCCAGAAAAGGTGTCTTGTTTTCTCATTTGTGCTCGTGTACACTTGAACTCTCTGAGGTTTTTCCTCTCTGGACACTCAGGATGCCCCAGATAGAGGTCTGCTTCACTTTTTATAGAATGGACTCTTTTCTTAAGTGTTAGCTGCTTAAATGCAAGTAAATATTTTCCTGATGATGTCTATTATTGAAGTTTCATGGCACATTTTCATTTATATGCTACTAAAATGGCAACAATAAGCCTGTAAAATAATATTTCAAGGAGACACCTCTTTCATAAGAAAGTGCAGTCTTAAAGAAGATACAGAAAGCTTGTTTGCTAAATTTATGAGGGGAAGTGGGCTTTGTGTTTACTATCTTGTGTCTCTGGTCATTTTTTGGAGATTGGTGGTGGTGGTGGTGGTGATGATGGTTGATTGGTTTTAATTTGAGACTTAGACACCAAAAGCTATAGGCCATGGGTTCTGATCTAATATTTACCACTGTATTGTGAAGGCATTTAACTGCTTATTTAAGGTTTGTCAATTGGAGAAACTTGGATAATCTTGGGGACTCAGACTGTCGGCTCATATTGAAGAAGTGACCTGCCACAGCATGTTGAAAGTTTTGCCATTAAATGAGTGCTATTTATAGTGTGTTGTATGACACTTAGAAGACTTCATTAAGCAATGTAAATTTGTGGGAAGTCACTATCTTACTGATTAGCCGTGTTAAATATCATATGAGTTCATTCCTTACAGAGAATGTTCTAAAGGCAGTGGAAGGCAAGGAAAACCCTGTTCTCCCTGCCCCTTTCTCTTTTAAAGAAAACCAGGTAGTCCCCTTCTTGCCAGAGTAAGGCATAGTGAGGCTAACAAAGGCAGCAGTGGTGTTCTCAAGGAGGTGTCTAACTAAACTGTAACCTGGGGACCTGAGTTTTTCCATCCCTAGTACCCTCATCACCCTTTTCATCTCACATTGCCACCCCTCACACACACACACCAGGCTGCACTCTTCAAAGGCTGGGAGACTAGTTTAAGGATACCTCGAGATAAGAGGTGTCCATGAAGAGTCCAGATGGAGCTGAACCTTGGATGAATTTCTTACTCTTTCTGCTCCTCACTCTTCCTAATGGGTTAAATGGAGATGACAATTCCTCCTTAAGGGGATGTTGTGCTGAATCTGATTTCATGATGTGCCTGTCCCGTTACAGCTATGAAAGAGTTCTGCCTATCTCGCACTTTAGGTACATTTGTAATACCTAACCTGGAGAGTCTGGCACAGCACCCCAGGAGTGGAGTGTGGGAGTGTGCATAGCTCTCAGTGGAAATTGGACTTTCTCATTCTTCCACTTGTCATGCAGTGAAGAGAGTATTAGCCTAGAAGTGGAGAGGGAACAGATTGCAAGAGTTCCCAGAACAGTTCTGACAGGGCAGCATCTTTATGTGGGAGGGCTCAGCCTGCTGGCCCTCTGGTTTTTCTTTTCCTTAGCCTTCCAAAAGGTGAATTTCCCTACCTCATCCCCTGCTCCCCAACTCTAGGAGTACTGTGGCATTTGTTGGAAGAACTAGTTTGAAAAAGCAATTATACTAATTAAGGTGATAAATGCTCACCTGTTGTAGAGGGGTTTGGGTGGGGAAGCGGGGCAAGTGATGGTTTAAGAGTAGGTTGTCATTTAAGGACACATACAGGATATTCAGAACACAGCAGTACTTTTCAAACAACACAAGTGGTTTTAGCGGATGCCCCATTTTTCTTGGTAAATAGTCAGATCCCAAATAGTTGTGTGTCCTTTTCATTTGTAAAATTTTGGTTTGTTGACAGAGGGAGAAACACTTTACCATACTAATCAAACATTTTCTTAGGAGAAAGTGACACATTCACCCAGTTGTGCTTATATGTTGTATTTTAGGAGGACTTATGGCTGAAATTTTACCTTTTGTACATACAGACTTTATCTTGTAGATTCTGGATTGTGTTGGATGCACTGAAGAATTCTGATCGTGCGTTTGCTGAACTGTTGAATGATGTCAGTGGCAGAACCATCCAGATTACACCTTACCTATTGTCTACAGTATGCCAATAAATAGTTGTAGCAGGTGGGCCATGTTTTAGTGAATAAGCCATTTTGGATAAGCATGATCTCTGGGTACTGGAGACCTGCTTCTTTTAGGCGTGCCATTAAGAGTAATTTGTGAGATGCAAGTAAATTTCCTTTTCTCTCTGTTCTCCTATACTGTTAGTGCGTGCTACTCACCAAACCAGGCACTGCTTTCGATCTCCATGGTTCATTTAAACTCTGTTTTGATTTCTCATTTCCAAATTCTGCTCACAACCCTTACACTACCTCTGCCATATTGCCTACTTCCCCGGGAATGGAGAGGCCAACTGAGAGAACTTCCTCAGATTGTCATCTTTCTAGTAAAAATGTCCCTTTATCTTTACCTAGCATCCTTCTCATGTCTCAGTAGAAAGTGTCCCCATTCCTTTCCCCAGGGCTTTTGATTGGTTGTTTTCTCTCTCTCAGTGACTGGTGATTTTTAACCACTCTCTCTTGCCTGCCCTCTGTCTTTCGCCCTCTTTGATTGCACAGCATCATCCAAGACCCTGTTTCCTATAGAAATCCTCCTCAGTTTGCTAACCCCTTCGGAGCAATACCTTCCCTCAGCACCACAGTTCTGAGGTAAGGAAGAGTTCCTGTGTTCTTCCTCTGACAACCTTCAGGCTCTTAATTCTTGCCACCCTGATGGCATATAGCTTGCTTTCCTAAAAGTCTCCAGCGACCTCCATCTCCAAAGCTTGGGCCCTCTTCTCAGTTTGAAGCTTACTTTGTGTTTCTCTGCAGTGTTCATTTATTCATCTAGTGGATAATTTTATTGAGTACCTAACTGCTTAATGCCATACTGACAAAGATGATTAAGATGTGGTTTTTGCCATGGAGTAGTACACAGTTGATTGGCAGTTACGGTGTAACATGGTAAGTGACAACTATAGGTTGTCCTGGAGTAAGGCAGGCTCCTCCATCTCAGATTGGGTGGACCTGGTGATTAGGCTGAGATTTCTCTGGGGCCAAGCACCTGGCTTACCTTTTATTTCTCTCTGTGTTTAGGATACTCTTAATTGGTGTTCAGGTATCCTCTCTTGTTCTTTCATATTTCTTTGGTGTAAAGTACCATATTGGCTAGATTGAAATTTTTCATTAGGGTGTAGGTTCTTATAAAATTTGAATAGTTTATTCATATTATTAACTCTGGCTCTTTTTTTTTAACATCTGAATATTTGTTAATTTAAGGTTTATTTTAGCTCTAATTGAAACTGTTCGGTCATCCCTGTAGACAGCTGATGTGTGTCCTCAGTGAGTGCACGTGCAAGTGTTTTGTAGCGGTCATTATCTTTTCAAGTATTGACACAGTCATACTTCGTCTTTAAAAGGAGTAAAATGTGTTAGAATTGCTGCTGCTATTAGAATCTGTGTCACCTTTCACCTAGGAGATCCTGTGTGTTTCTTAGGGGAGAGGGGCTTAGAGTAAGTACATGCCCCTTCTCCAGGGTGCTTTCACATGTGTTTGAATCCCTTGTTACTTGTGATCCAGGCTCAGGTAATACAAGGTTTTGTGATATGTCATCCCATGACAAAGCTTGTATTGCTATAGGCCAATGGCTGACTTGCTCTGAGCTTGCATGTTTTTTGCAGTGTTTTCTTGCAAAGCCACAACCAGTACTGAAACACTCAGAATATACCCAGTTCCTTCAATGCTCAGGTTTACTGTGATACTGTCATGGCATAAGGATCTGTCCCCACCTCTCCTGCATCCCCTGTCAGCTATATCACATCCACTGCCCAAGAGGTGCTTCAATAACCACATTTAGCTTAGGGAGCCAGTGTGTCATGCACTTAGTGGCTCTCATTTTGTTTCCTGGTAAAGAATAGCAACATTTGCCAGGCACAGTGGCTCACGCCTATATTATCAGCACTTTGGGAGGCCGAGGCAGGTGGATTGGGAGTTCGAGACCAGCCTGGCCAACATGGTGAAACACCCCGTCTTTAGTAAAAATAGAAAGATTAGCCAGGTATGGTGACGGGCGCCCGTAATCCAGCCAAGCTACTTGGGAGACTGAGTCAGAAGAATTGCTCAAACCTGAAAGGTGTGGCGGTTGTAGTGAGCCGAGGTCATGCCACTGCACTCCAGCCTGGGCAACAGAGTGAGACTCCATCTCAAAAAAAAAAAAAAAAAAAAAAAAAAAAAAAACATTTTGGTAAGAATGCAGCGGGTTTGGTTTGGGTTTTTTTTTGGATTTTTTTTTTTATGTTTAAACACCA